>KN485664.1:0-13437 GCA_000787095.1 Periophthalmodon schlosseri | reverse complement strand
GAAGAGTCCAGAAAGGAAGTACGCCACTTTCAAAGACTCACCCCAGCCCCACCACGGCACCAGTGTGGGCAGCACAAAGCACATGACCACCAGAAACAGGCGACTGTGTCTGTAGACAGAGGGGGCAAAGGTCACTGTTAATGTGATTTTCTTTTTGCATTGATACTTTGCTCAACTAAGTATCTAATTTGCATAGATACTCATTTGAGCGACGTAGTATCAATTCGTATCAGATTTGTAATATCTTTGACAACCTCTGTTACAATCTTTACAGACAGACCAGAGTTGCCACATCCACGTCTTTATAGCAACATCAGGCTTTTCTGGGCTTCTTTTTTCAGTTCTGTTTCACGATAACAGACCCAATAACGACTGAAATACAAGCTGTTTTAAAGCCGTTATTGATGTAAAATATGCTGTTAAATTGTGTGCAGGTTGTTAGCGCTCGTTCAGCGGCGATACATATTTAGCTTTAGTTGCTTTTTTTAGCTTCTTTTCGTGGGGTTCAAAGGGTTGGTCGCTTATTGCTCTCTGAAAATCTGGCAACCCTGGGACAAACTTGCAAAGTATTAGTAATGGAGAATTTTTGATAATAGACTTTTACCTTCTCTGAAACATCACCACTTTGTCTTCCTCCAGATCGGACATGTCCAGCTTCTGCCCCTTCTCTTTGACCTCTGGATGTTTACGCACCAGCAGCCAGCCCACGTGGGAGAAGAAGAAGCCCCGTGTGGCATTATGGGGGTCTGCATCAGTCTCGGAGTACTTATGGTGGACCCGGTGGTCTCTGGCCCACTCATAGATGTCATTCTGCACATCCAAAGAGAAGAGAGGATTGCGTGAGATAGACTTAAATATGAAAGCATCCGATCACCAGATTAAGGTCAGTAAACATGTAAAAGCACTCAGATTATATGATTATTATACGTGTTTTATGCAAGCATTTTAATCATGGTTACCAAAATGAACAGTAAACTTAAGTGTTATTTTTAAAATCAAGCGGTTTATATTAAATTCAAAACAGTTATTAATTATAAATTAATTAGGGATTTTTTCTGCACTGTCCTAGTCTAGCATCAGATTTTCTTGTACTTGTTTTTATTGTAAAAAAAATCTTAGTACCATTTCTTAACCCTGTGCGTATGACCTGAATTTTTTTTGAATAATCACAAGTAAAGTGGGTGGGTCAATTTTTTAAGCACTCAATGCTTGAATGCAATTTACAGGATTACTCAAACATGGATAAATCTATCAAAATCAAACTGAGTAAATTAATGATGAGAGATGACGAATTTCCCAACCAGGAGTATGGGGACCCCTGGGGTAAGTGAGCACTAGCCAGGGGGTACTTGAAATGATTTCAGATTTAAAAGAAAGTTGACATTGGTATGATATTTGAATGTAAAATATCCTTTGGAGTACATTTTGCATCCTTAACAATGTTTCTGTATGATAAATTTGGCATGAATTGTATTAAAGCAAGGAAATATAATAGTTATAATTGTCATTGTACTAGTAAACAGTTATAGTTATTAAAGAAATTCCAGTGTGAGATAATGCGGAGGGGCACTAGAGACAAAAAATGTTGGGAACCACTGCCTAAAAGCTCAAAAAAGTCAAGTTTAGATTATATGTCCCCATTAAATAATTGTATTTTTGTTTCATGGTACTTTTATTAGTACCGTACTTTTATAAATTAAAGTAGTAGTAGTGTCTAGTGCTGTTGGCCTTCAGTCGTTAGCTGATTAATCAAAATTTGTATTGGTCAACTATTTATTTCATTTATATTATATGAGATTTATATAGGACAGCAGCAGAAAGACGGCATGGAGTGAGCCATGAGTTTAAATACACTGTTTCCTAGTACCTTTCTGTATAAATCATGTGGTTGTCGTCTTGTGAGTGCAGTTTTCCTGTTTAATGCTATTGTCCCCTTTTAGTCGACTAATTGATCAGAAGGGAATGACCAAGAATTTCTTGAGTCGACTACAGCCCTAGTACTGTCATTACGGGCCACAGTGGATTACCTGAGAAGCCATGGAGTTGCCGAGAGCAAGGAAGACTCTTAGTGGAAATGAGGCCTTGTATGATCTGTGACTCCACAGTCTGTGGGCACCAGCAGTAACTCCGAGACCACTGAAGGCATAGCACAGTGCCGCTGAAATACAAACAGACAGGTTACAAAAGTGTTACTCCTAAGCCAAATATATACATAAAATACGTTTATTATTCCATAACACTTGTGCCAGACAGGGCTTAATCATTTGGGAAAATATCAAATTGCTATTTGTGAAAAGTACACATTTTAAATGCATCCAAAAGTATTGACAAAAAAGACTGAAGTATGAGCTGACAAACTAATACAAGAATCACATTTCTGAACACGTTTGCACAGATCTAAATGTTTTCTATGCAGAATAAGATATTTTGTTTGTGGAAGGAATTATTGTACTGAAAAACTGCAGCCTTTGTATTTTGCCAATTGTGTCCATTCAAATTTTGATAAAAGTTGTTTCTTTCCTTTGTGAGGAAAACGATCTGCTAATGGCACGTCACTTACAATGGGATGTCTATAATGGAACAGAGCAATTGTGCTTTGTCCTCTGGAATAGCATGCAGCTCCGTAATGGAAGAGGGAAAGACTAGGCACGCAGAGTGGAAACAAAGTTGGCGCTGTTGAGAAATTCTTGTCATGCTTCCCTCATATCTTCTATATGGTCCACATGCTAAGTATTATCACTATATACAGAGAGGCCATATCTAGGCCTGACACTAAATACTATACTTATCGTTTAGTTTATTGGTTTATTTTCACAGGAACCATGTGCAAACACATTAATCTCGTAAAAGAAGAGATGCTTTACACCAAATTTAGCTACAGCTAATTTCCATCTGCAGTCCCCGGGCAGGTTACAAGTAATTAAAATACATCCAAGTATCAATCCATTTACAATTAAAATCATGCATTCTCCCATTCTTTCATTTAAAAACATCACACTCCACATTTCCACATTCTATACATAACTAACTAACTATAACTTATTTTTGATTATTTTGGTCAATATTTATCGTGGGGACTTTTTCTTTGTAGTAGTGGGCAACTTTTTGTTATTTTTCTGTACTACAGTAGATTTGAGCTGGGTTAAATAAATAACTTCTATGACTCATTATAAATTTAAACTAACTACTACTACTACTACTACTACCACTACTACTACTACTACTACTACTTCTACTTATTTATTGTAGCTCAAATTTTGAACAATATTTAACATGTACAATATGGTTTTGGGGGTTAAGGTTTATTGTGTCAGTGCCATAAATTAGTTTCAATATTATCGTTTATTGTCTATATAAATACTTTAGTACCCTAGTAGTGTTGTCATGACACAAAAATTTCAAATTTGATTAAGATAGGATAGACTCGATACTCATTACAGATTCCAATACCACAATGATAATAAAAACACTCTTTATTTAGACAATAGAATGTCATTTTCAACATTAAATCGTCGTACTTTTTTTATATTACCATCCGGCCTATGGAACATACCTGGACGACTGAGGGATTATACAAATCCCTCAGTCGTCCAGGTATGTTCCATAGTGGTCCATAAGCGTATAGTCTGTGTGGTCTTATACTACTTCTGATACAGCTCAAGGTCATTCTAAAGCTATTCAGGAAAGGTTTATTTCCGTCCTGTGAATGTGACTTTTTTAGTATTGATACTTGCCAAAATGAGTATCTAGCTTCCATATTAGTTTTAGTATCAGATTCTCGATAGTTTTGACAATGGTGAAAAGATGGAGATTTTTGAATCGTAGTTACAATATCACTTGAATTGTTAAAAAACTGTAAAAAAAAAAAAAAATCTCTGTGGACAATTAACTAATCTTGTTCCATTACTGACATCTTGTGGTGGAGTGTTCGACCCCTATCTTGCAATTGTACAGAATGTAGAGAGTTTTTTAGCAGAAGAAACTAGGATTAAGTTGGACTGACTAATGTTGCCCTCACATTTAATTTCATCATATTTTACCCCTACTTAGGCTAAGTAATATTTTTATTGAAGTAACAGTACTCTTAAATAACATACAAGTCTGTGGTTATTCTGCCAGTGAAAAGCTTTATGTTGTATGTAACATGATGATTTGAACATTTGCGTTTTTTGCTTCAGAGATGATTTGTCGTTGTTTTCTGTGTGGTGCAGAATTTTCTTTGGAAACACACAATACATTAATAATACATTAATTAAAAAGAAAACAGTATGTACAGACAGTTACTCTAACAATTAGCATACTTTGTACTACTAAGGTATAGGGTTGTCAAAAGTATCGAAAATCAGATACTAATTGATATTAAAACTAGTATCGAAATTAAATACTCAATTGAACAAATATTGATATGAAAAAAGTCACACTTACAGGACAGAAATGAACTTTTCCTGAATAGCTTTAGAATGATCTTGAGCTGCATCAGAACATGTATAAGACACATAGACTAGTGTACACCCATGGACCACTATGGAACCTACGGACGAGGGATTGCACAGATAATCAGTAATGATTTAATGAAAACTGAAAATGACATTCTATTGTCTAAATAAAGAGTGTTTTTATTATCATTGTGGTATTGGAATCTGTAATGAGTATCGAGTCTATCCTATCTTAATCAAATTTGAAATTTTTGTGTCATGACAACACTACTAGGGTACTAAAGTAATAGCATAGGTATTCTTTTGTGTAACAGGCACAATTTTTGGTTCCTCCATCACCTCTGGTTGTAGGTCCTGTAAATATAAAGAAAAAAGGCTATGCAAAAGCTTACATGTAGTCATACCAGTGCTTCTTGCTGACATACACAAGACGACTAATAAAGGCAACCGACTCTACACAAGGACACATTTGGTCACCTGGATGTATCTTGGCCTATAGACCCTTTAAAATGCTATGTCAATGGAGGAGACTTGAAGCACAAAATACAGACAAAATATGTTTTCACTGATTAACTGACAACAGATCTAAATGCTAATGATTATTATGAAGTAAAATAAAACAAAACAAAACAAAACAAACAAAAAAAACCCAATAATTGTTCTATTTTGTGATATTCTGTGGGTAATCCTGGTTTCCCCATTGAAATTACATTGTTCCACTTTGCCTTGAATTTAGAATTATTTGATTTGATTTGATTTTTTTAAGGCTCTATAGCCTACCTGTTGATCATTAGTTTTTCTCAGCATTAAATAACATTACTCCTATATTATTACTACTGGTTGATGAACCCACTGACCCCAGCACATCAGCACACGTTGTGTTCACTGGTTACAAAGGGGGGTGTGACAGCTAACAACCCCGCGACTGTTGCTTATGAGGCCGGACTACTTACTCCAAATAAGCGTGGACGTCTTGGCAGAAGGAATGAGCGTGAATCCGTAGACTGCACCGATATGCAATAAAGACATTAGAATGATATTTCTCCAAACCAGCTGCATTCGCGGTCTACGTCCCTCTTTTTCTTTGTACGATGCGTCAAAAACATCATTCACCGGTGCCGTGGCGTGGCCGTTTTGGTGCTGCTTTGGTTGCGGCGCGTGGTGACTGATGGTTTGCGTCTCAGTCATTTTTGCTGTCGTAGATTTTGCTAAAAGAAAGCCAAAAAATAACAGTCCATACTGAGGAGACGTCTATATTTTGAGAAAAAAAGGGGGCTACGGTGGCCTGGTAGAAACAGCGGCGCGTAATGGTGAAATGCGCAATTAGTCGTACGCTCCGGTGTCACTCGCTCTAGTGAAAAGGTAAATGAGGGGATTATATTAGACGTGTCGCTCTCTCTCAAATCCGTTGTTGTTCAGCCCAGTGTTATTTAAAAGCGGATGGGGAAATTGATGCTCCTAGCTGCGCATATCCCATTGGCCGTTGGCTCGTCTGGTGTTGCGCGCGTCCATCCTCCCTATTTGATCAGGGAGGGCTTGTTCTTGTTTTCATCACAATTCTAAATGTCAATTCTAAATGTCAGTAAATATTTAAGATTAAGTATTTAAGTCATTGAATAAACATAGTTAACGTATTCTTGAGACCTGCTCCTGTGGACGTGTCTTTAAAATGTAGAGAGCTGTTTTTGGAAAAGAACACACAATAAGCCTACAAGTACTGGAGGAACGCCTTTAGAGCTCAACTGACTTATTTCTATAAGTTAAATAACTAGGGTGTCTTGAAGAATGTCTAACCGAGAAACTGTTGCGCTAGTGCCATCTTGTGGGCATTATGAAGAACTACACACTGAATTGAGATGACTCAAGTACCCAACTATCCATCTAACTTTGACTGCTTCCCAGAGCAAGTCCTACAGCAAGTATACCTTTTGGGTGACTGAATTGATCATTTTGTCTTATTAAAAACATATAAAAATGTCTTTCAATATTAATTTCATTCATACATCCAAGCGCCAATAGAGAAAAATAGAGAAATAACAGTTGGTTCGAATCAGATATCATCTGAACTCTCAAGTGAAAACAAGGCTATCAATTAGGAGATTATTCACAATGAAGAAAGAAAGAGCCAGTCTGAAGAAGAAGACTACAGCAGAGCCAAAAGTCTACACAATATGGCTACCAAAACCAGTCAGATAGTATCCAATGTTGAGAGAGAGGACACTCTGATTAAGTTTGGAGAATCCTTAGAAGTTGATGCTTGCAAAATTCAGCAAGATCTACCTAGTGTTGCATTGACGACAGAAGCAGAGGACATTTTGGGGAGACTGAAGAAAGAACTATCTGTAGATTGCAGCGATATTTTAGAGGATATCGAGAAACTGTCCCAGGATGGAGAAGCTACAGAGGCAGAGACTGACCAAGTGACCCAGAAAGCCTCCAAGTCCTTCTTTGGCAGGCTGATTCCTCGTCCTCTCCGGGTGTTGTTTTCAAGGATGTCTAAGCTACTGAAGCCAAACAAGCCATTCTTCCGAAAGCCAAAATGGGTCAAACGTATTCCAGTGTTCACATGAACCCTGGGCCTTCCAAACACTAGGCCGACCAACATCTGCAATGAAGAGGACGACCTTCATCTCTCCATACACAAAGTTTCTGAATGCATCAAGATTTATTGTGTTGAATAAAAATTACAAAAAATATAACTGCAGAGCATAGTGGGTTTCATCTTGTATCTCTTAAAGATTTATGCAAAATGGCCTTTTTTAAACATATTAACCATGTTTTAATGTTGTCCCCTCATCAAACATACTTGGAGTTGTATTTTGATTAATTCATGGTTGTTTCATTAAGCCACTAATCGATTAACAAGACCCAAACTGATTATTGACAATTAGACTGAATAGACTGAATGACTGAATTTCGATTTAAATTGAAATTCGAGCGTTTGCACAGCCCTACCTCAAAAATAACCTAATCATTGTATTGTGGGACAACAATCATAAATTATATTATTATTTTAGACACAAGGATGTGCACTGAAAGAGACTGCATTTTCACAATTTTAATCAATGGCAAAGTCATTTGTAAAGATTTACACATTTTTAGGTTTTTAGCTGCAGAATTTTATGGCACATAAACACAACCCTCATAAAAATGCATTTATATCTTAATCTTAATTTCAACCTTTGGTAACACATAATAACTACACTTGTTAATGCCTTAATAAAGCATGAATATAGACTTAATTTATAATGAACAAATAGTTTATTAAAAATGACTGAGGCTTAGTAACTACTTTGTTAATACTCTAACCCTATAACTCATAACCCTTAATTAACTAGTTTCTAAACCTTAAACTATTCTTAAACTATTAGTTCATAATGAATTAAGTCTTTGTTTTTGCCTTATTTTGGCTAATTAAGGTGTAGTTATTATAACCCTACCGTTCAAAGAGCAGTACAAGTTCACAGTGCGGGGTGTGGGGGAACATGTCCACAGGCACGGCTAGCGTTGGAGTGAAAGCCTCTCCTGAGAGTTTCTTCTGGGAGTCCGGAGCACAACACAGTTCTCTGAAGTTCCTCATGGCCTCCCCTTCTGGCTTACATGACACATAAACCAGTCTGCGGATGGCCGAGTGATTCCTCAGCGCTCTTACCACGCGATAATGTAGGCCTGCTCGAGCTGGATTCACCACTGCCGTCAGGCCAGATTTTACGGAACTTAACTCCTTCATTAGACCAGGAAGGACCACTTCTGCTTTCCCAGATTTAAACTCACAATTATGTACATTGTTGAAGACTGCATTGTGTCTGGCATCTTCGACAGCCTGCTCCACTAGTTCGATGCCAAGGATTTGGTCCACTCTGGGAGATGTGATGATGCCAATAGCACCCGTACCACAGCACACATCTAAGAGAGTACCACCACCTTTAGTAGTTTGGGTTGCATTGTGATAAGCTGGCGTGCATAAGTCTCTGACAGTTCTGTAGAGGACCTCCGCTGCAGCCTGGTTCACCTGGAAAAAGGCACCTGGGGATATGCGGAATTTAAAGCCTAGAATCTGTCAAAACAAAGAAAAAATATTCTACAACTTGCAATAAGATAACTTTATATACGGTACAGTTAAAACAGTGATTAGCAATTCATTTTAAATAATAATAATAGTCTGTGCTTATAAATAAGAATTTAATTTTTGGTAGTCCTCATATAACATTTTGTTTCTTCTCAAAATCATAATATTCTCACTGTGTGCCATGTAGTTAAAGATTTTTATTTTAAGCTATTTTTAGGCAACCTTTTAACAAATTAATATTTCATCCCTCATTGAATCCCACTTTTTTTGAGTAATCCTGTATTCTCGCTATTTCAAAAGTTGTGTTTTTTTCCAACCTTCTATGAGTTTTTTGTTGTTATGTTGAATAGATTATGTGGCCCTCCAAACATTACCAAATGACACGTGTTTTTTTTTTTAATACTTGGAGATATATCAAATATAAAATACTTGGAGCAAATTTTGTCCATGCCACTATGTCTTCTTTGGATTTGGCAATCACATTGCTATTTTTTTCTAATTCAGAGGTTTGCTCAGGACACTCCAGAATGGAAAATTATTAAATTAAATGTGAATGTGTTGACAGAAACTTTTCTTTCCCAGCACACTGGTTGAAAGTCAAGGTTTCAAAGTATCAAATTGTGCTCCCTAAAAACTCTGGCACCATATGAATTAGTACACTTTGTGGATTGCTTCTTGAATTGCACTGTGCTTTTCTTGTATTCACCTCATTTCATATTAATTACCTCTTCATAAATGTAGGGCACACCATGTAGGAGCTGATAGGGTGATTCTTCATGCGAGCAGCGTGTCATAGTACTCTCCTGGAAGAACAGCGAGTCCAGCTCACAAACTGAGCCTGGCCCAGTTGTAAAGTAGTCCACCAGGGCAGCCTTGTGCTTGTCCACCTCATCTGGACATAGTGTCTGTGGGTGAAAATACACAATCGCCATGGTGTGCCCCCACGCATTGGTCCTTATGGTGATCTCCCTCCAGTTCCCCCCGGTGTGAAACAGGAGGCAGGGCTGGAGAGGGGAGAGTCGGAGGAAGTTCTGATAACATCTAGCCACCAGTTTGTGCTTCTCAGGCATGTTGAGCAAGTGGTCTCCATTCACACAGACAATGTTGTTGGACCTGGCTGTTCCAACATAAAACCCAACCGTCTTTGGATTTCCATCCACGCCCTTGTTGACAGAAAATGTTGACTTGTTCCTGTACCCATTTTGAACCGGAGAGGGCAAAATAGGTAGGACAGGGAAGTTGGGTTGAACTTTAATGCATGATGACCTGAGATCTCCTTTAAGATGTCCATAAAGCTGAGAAAGGATTGTTTCTTGGCGTTTTTGCTTTACTTCAAGTTGTTTGTCATAATTAAGTCTCCATAATGGGGTGACCACATCTGCCAATCTTTCCTCCCAAGATAGATGTTCAGGTATAGGAGGTTTCTGTCTTTTCTGATCTTGCTTTGACAGAAGTTGCCTCTGATGGTTGGTAGAAAACAGTACATGTGCAGTCTTGACAGGATTCCAAATGATATACTTTGCAAACACGTATGATCTAACTGCTGATACCGCCATATAGATGCTAGCGAAAGATATGCTTACAATTCATATGATGAAACGTATGGCTCTTCCAAATGAAAGCTAGACCATTCGTAAATACTTGACACATGCAAGCCACATTACCTTAAGCGTGTGACGAACACAATGTGAGCCGGTGCTATCTACGTCATCAAAACGCGTCTCTGGACAGGTAAACATTTCCGCTGTCGCGATGGATTCAAACAAGGACGAAGCGGAGCGATGTATTAAAATAGCCCAAAATGCCATCAGCAACAACCAGCCGGACAGAGCTAGGAAGTTTTTGGAAAAGGCTCAGCGTTTGTTTCCGACAGATCACGCTCAAAGTACGTTAAATAAGTGCATGTTTTAGTAGTGGGGTGTTGTAAAATGGTGGGCCTTCAACGTGAAACCGAATCGGCTACTGTTAGCAACGTCAACCTTTTATGTCTTGGTATATCACCTCAAATGCATGGCGATTTATTTAGAAACATACCAGAATATACTTATTTTTGTCTACTGTTGAGTATTAGGGTTTTATGTGATCTAATTTCAAATGTTTGGACCTGGGAGGTTATAGGCTAACGTGAGATGCTAACATATCTTATCTTGCTAAAGTGATTGTTTACCTAATGTGTTGTTACTTATTATCTTGCAGGTTTACTGGATTCACTAACTCAAAATGGTAAACCTCCGAGCGAGAATGGAGCTACGATGAATGGTGAAGGCCCGTCAGTAAGACACAGGGGCCACACAGAGGAGGCGGAGGGCTCCGGGCAGGCCCACACCGAGTCTGCTAAGCCCTACACCGCAGAGCAGCTGGAGGCGGTCAGAAAGTGAGTTCATTTCATGCAAGTGCTAAATCCAAGCGGGTTATGGTGTTTTCACGTTCCACTCCTAATGCCAGACGATGTTTCTGCTTTGGGGGTTTGCCTTGGTTCAGTATACAAACCAAACTACTTTTGTGCGTGTGTTAATGAGCATGGGTGTAATCCGCTTGGTTTTATCTGTCTCTGTTATAGTACTTGAAATTTTCCTTTGGGATGAGTAATTACAAATGATTGCCTCATTCTACAACATTAACAACATTATATAATTATATACTGATGGAAACTATGGAAAAGCAGAAAAAGCATGATAATCCTAATTAGGATTAACCATGTTGCATTCTGTTCCTGTTAAGGCTGAACAGTTGGTGAAAAATATCAAATTGAGATTTTTCCGACAAGCATTGTGATTGCAATTAGATTTGCGATTTATATTTTAAAACTTTTAATAATAGGATTCAGTTCAAAGTTCACAAGTGTCCAGAAGAATTGACAAAAAGACTGAAATATGAACTGACAAACTAATACAAGAATTATATTTCAGTATGTATTTGTACAGATCTAAACGACTACTTATGCAGAATAAGTCAGAATATTTGGTTGTTTGTGGAGAAACTGTGCTACTTCAAAATCTGCAGCATTTGTTATTTGCTAATTGCGCTGATTGAAATTGAGATTTTGATTCAATAACAATTAATTGTGCCGCCCTAGTACCATAAATTTGAATTAGGATGAATGTCAGTTTTTAACAATACTATGAAAGTTTTTTTGCAACGTTTGTGTGTGATTAACCTTGTTAATGTTTGCTTGTTCCAGGATTAAAAGTTGTAAAGATTACTACCAAACTCTTGGCGTAGAAAAGAATGCATCAGAAGAAGACTTAAAAAAGGCCTACAGAAAATTAGCTTTGAAATTTCATCCAGACAAAAACCATGCGCCTGGAGCCACAGAAGCTTTTAAAGGTACAATGAAATATATCAATTTCTTGTTTAATTATGATCAGAAAAAAATTAACGCAATCTGATTTTTGTTAGCCATTGGAAACGCCTATGCTGTGTTGAGTAACCCTGATAAAAGAAGACATTATGACCAGTATGGGGAGGAGAGTGCACAGCCAAGCAGCAGACACAGACACCACCATCGCGAGTTTGAAGCGGACATTTCACCTGAGGATCTCTTCAACATGTTCTTTGGTGGTGGCTTCCCAACAAGTAAGTCCTGGATAGAAGCAATATTTGCATTCATGTTTGAGAATGCAGTAGTTTAAAAATTATAGTTGGGAAACAAAACATTACTTAATCGGTGAGGTAAACCAAGAAATCTACAAATATTGCATCTAATCATTTTTTGTATTAGGATTTGGATGCAATTATGTATAGTGTTGTACTACTAAATATTAAAATTTCAAACTCAATTTCAATATTAAGGAATTCACTCAATACTCAATACTGATTATGATACCATAATGAAGATTAAAAAAATACCAATTTTTTTGTAAGAAAATTTTATTTTCATACACAAAATAATAGTACTTTCTTTATGTTACTATGAGTTCTTATACTTGTTCTGATAAAGCTCAAAATCATACTAAAACTGTTCAGGAAAGCTCAAATTTTGTCCTGTTAATGACATTTTTTTTGCAGTATCGATAACTTAAAATGACCTAATTTTGACTTTCGATATTAGTTTTAGTATCCGATTTTCAATACTTTGGACAACCCCAATGTATATTTTTTTAGCTGAAAGCTTACTAGTGACAACAATTATTCATGCCTTTTGTGGTCAATAGTAGTGCAAAAAACTAGCTAGTTAATTTGTGCATAAACTAAACAAATTATGAGATAGTATGGGAATTTTGGCATTTTAGAATCTTTCACCTTCTGCTCAATCTTAAATCTACATTTCCCTTATGACAACGTGTGAATCTAACCCTAACACAGGTTAGTACATTGTTTTCAAATCAATAAATTATCCTTTCTTTTGTCTCTAGGTAATGTCCATGTTTACAGAAATGGAAGAATGCACTTTGGCCATCACAATACACATGAAAGAAGAGAACAGCAAAGAGATGTTTGTCCTTTTTTCTACCTCATGTGTTTCCTTAGATTTTACTGTCATTGCTAATCAATATTGTTTTTCCAATAGGGAGGTCTGGCTCTTTTTGTCCAGCTGATGCCCATCCTAATACTCATCATTGTCTCCGCTTTAAGCCAATTGATGGTGACGCAGCCTCCCTATAGCCTTAGCTATCGCCCGTAAGTAGTCAATGACAGCTTGAGAGCACAGCATGTAGGTATACTTTAGGGTTTCAAAATTAATCACAATCAAATTGAAATTTGAATGGACGCAAATGGCTAATCGCAAAGCCTGCAATTTTTGACCTATAATAATTTCCTCCATCAGCAACACAATATCATGTCTTATTCTGTATAAAAGCTGCTAACCCTGTAGTTTATATCTGTAAAAAATTGATTGGGTTTTTTTTTTTTTTTTTCGTCTTCTGGATGTGTTTAAAGAGTGAACTTTGAACAAAATCAAATGATTAAAACATAAATCAAAAATTGAAT
>KN485663.1:36819-50310 GCA_000787095.1 Periophthalmodon schlosseri | reverse complement strand
AGCCCCGATCCAGCTTTTTCAGTTCTGCTACCGATTCTGCAACTATCTGCCGATTCCCGATACCAACCGAGGCTGAAAACGGCTTTTATTTCCTTTAAACAAAAATAAAATAAGACAAAACTGATCCAGATGTGTTACGTAGCTGCTGTTCATCTCCCAAGTAACGACAGAACAGTTTTGTGTAAATAAAAGTCCAAACATTATGAGACTTTCTGGCCCGAACGCGACCGGGAAATAGTCTTATTACGTCAATGTATATGCCCGACCAGGATATCGACTCAACCGATATTTGGAAGTCGATATCCGATCCAGCAAATTTGTCAGTATCTGTGCGTCCCCAGTCCAGAGGCTCTCAAACTATTCACACCAAGTACCACCACAGAAAAGATATGGTTTTCCGAGTACCACCAGATCTAAACCGGGTCTATAACGGGACTAATCCAGGTCTAATCTAGGCCTAAACCAGGTTTAAACGTGGACTACACCATTTTCACTGTAGTTTTTAACAAGAAATGATCCAAAGGACAAACAAGTGGGTCAAATTAACTGCAAATTATGCAACCCCACAAACTGAAGTACAATCAGCCAGGGCAGTCGACGGGGGGGGACAAAAGGGTCTGTTGTCCTGGGCCCCAGAGTCTTAGGGGCCCTCTTCCTGTTCATTTATATTAGAGGGGGGCCCATGTGAGGGTTCTTGCCCCGGGCCCCCAAAATTTCTGTCGACGGTCCTGCCAATGTTTTGAAGAATATTTATTATAGGATTTCCTTTTTGGCTTTCATGCGTCAGTGAACAAAGCTTTTTTTGTCAGGACTTTATTGAAAATATTTTTTAAAAAAAGAAAGATTTGTGAAGTCATAGAATTAGTTCAAATGCATTTATCTTGTCTTGGGTAGGTCAGGTGGAAATGAGTTTGGTCTTCGGCTCAGAAAGTTCCAGAACGTACCAACATCACCTCACGTGCTGCTGTTAAAACAAAACGGTGTGAAGTTATTTTAATGTAATCTTGTTTTGGCCCTGCGTGACCCCTGTTTTGACTTGAGTTCAAATGTGCTACAGCTTTGTTCGCACCTCCTCTGTTCGCCCGTTAAACTAAAACTGTGGGATATTGCTTTATAATAAGCTGGTGAGGTTCTATGAGGTCTTTCGCTTGAAATATTGTTTATTAAGTGAGTTTGGGCCGATGGCTGACCTTATTTCTATAGCGGTCAGTGCAGTTTTCCATTAGGGGATGTAAATTTATGGTGAGATTCTTCAAAAAGAGCGGTAATTATGAAGGTCTGTCAATGTCAACGCAACTGCGCTCAAAGTCTGCCAGAAACGTGAAAGAAAAAGCTGGTAACGTGTGAAACTAAGGCTAAACGGCTCACAACTCCATCTAGTGGAACAAAGTTGTACAACAGCCACGTAAGAGTGCGCTTTTTCAGTTTTGAGTCTCATATCGTGTTTTCCTGTTTGTTGTGACACTGACATGTGCTTTGCTGAATGCGCAATATCATACGGAATAGCAGACAGTTCCATCTAGTGGTAGAAAATGGTACAGCAGTCACTTTTTGAGTTTTCTTTTATAGGTCATTTTTTATTATTGTTTTATATTGTGGCTTGTGCTGTATATTTTTGCAGGGATGAAGTAGTAGCTCGTGGCTCCCTCTGTTGTTCGCATGCGACTTCCCTAATACTTACGTTGTCTTTTGTTTATATCTCTTTACTTCAAAACACACTCTGAACTGATTTTTTTTGTATTTAACCTTTTGCTAGCATTTTTCTGCATAATTTCCTTCATAAAAACAAACTATTACGTTACCATGGCATTAAACTCATTTATCCTCATTCTCTATTCAACAAGTGTCTGATACAGAACTCAGAAGAAATCCTTCAACACAAACTTTTAAATTAGGGATGCACCGATACTGGTTTCAAATATCGCGCCAGATCGGGTATCGTTCCATAGTATCGGTTCCATAGTATCGGTTCCATAGTATCGGTTCCATAGTATCGGTTCCATAGTATCGGCTCCATAGTATCGGTTCAGCTGATATCCTGGTTGGGCCTTTAACTGGATGTAATAAGACTATTTACAAACTGGTTGTGGCTTAGAACGTCTCATAATGTTTGAACTTTTATTCGTACGAGGCCGTTCTGTAGTTATTTAAATGATAAATAACAGTTACATAACACGGATGGATCCCTCTTGTAGTAAATTAGCTGTGTCTTAAGGAAATACGCGCCATTTCCTATCCCTACGCTGGTTAATATCGGGTATCGGCAGTTACTTGTAGTCAATGTATCGATCGAAAGCTGGATCGCTCCGTCGTTAGTTTAAATTGCTGCGTTCCCTTTCCCTTTTCCCTTGACTCAATTGAAGCGTCCGTATCATCCGCGTAAGTGTCCATTACTAGAAAGGCTCTGTCCTCGCGAGTACAGCCGTCTCCGTACGTGTGTGTGTTTGGGTGGCAGGCTGCAGCAGGTGCACTATGGGATTTGCCACAGACCAGCTCAGCTCCACTCACCTCATTATCCTCTTTGGACAAGGACAGACCTAATCCCCCCTCCTCCCTCTCTACCTCTCTCTAGCTCTCCTTCTGCCCCCCGTTCTCGCTCGCATCCCCTCGTCTCTCACCTTGCGTTTTGGATAGAATTTCTGTTACATTCACATTTTGACAATTCGTGCAAAAATTTGGGGATTGAACTGAAATCGTACGTGTACAGTTGCAGCAGTCAAGAATATATACGGATTTGAAAGTGCTGATAGCGGCTCGTTTTTTTTACACGGAAAAAGTGCAGAGTGTGGTTTTGTTGGCACCTTAAAACGTCTACACATCCACCCACGTATTGGGCTCGCTTACCTAAAATAAATCCCCTGCCTGCTATTTTGAGCCTGACATCCACTATAGAAATATCCAAATGTCATTCGATCGTCTCAAATCTATAAATAATATCATATCTCAAAGGCCTTTATGATTAAAAAGTGGCCCAAAAAATCTTCAAAATATATCTTTTTATATCTTTTTTTCATCATCTGTAGTGTTTTTAGCTCTATT
This sequence comes from Periophthalmodon schlosseri, assembly GCA_000787095.1. Classification (NCBI taxonomy): domain Eukaryota; kingdom Metazoa; phylum Chordata; class Actinopteri; order Gobiiformes; family Gobiidae; genus Periophthalmodon; species Periophthalmodon schlosseri. The sequence continues at coordinate 47,271 of KN485663.1, read as the reverse complement.
TATGTGCATTTAAAGGTGCACTGTGCAACTTTTGAGTGTCTGCTACTTGTCTCCATGGAGATGTTACGCTTTGCCTAGAATTTTCCACAGCATGGCTCCTTCAGACAAAGTTACAGGTCAGATATGTGGAGAGGCGAGCCCGTTACATGATGAATTCATCATGAATACATGATTTTCAACATATTTTTGAGCAGTAAAAACATGTATGTAATTGAAAAAATCCAAGATAGATGAGTGTAATGCCGTACTGTGGAACATTCCGGGGAAAGCAGTGACGTCGTTATAGAGGCGAGAAGGTGGCGGACCATATTTGGCATTCCGACCGCAAGTGTCCCGTCCGCACCGCTGGTTTAGCAGGGGGCAGGTGCTTAGCAACGCTGTCAATCAAACCTGTTGCTAAAGCTAACGGGAGCGACCTCGGAGAAAGAAGGCGCCTGATTTGTCTGTTATTAATGTTCAAATCTTGATTTACGGACACAATAGAGCGATAAACCCTGACCCCGAAAACGACGAGCCTGACTGCAGCAGTAACGGAGAGCGGGGCGACAGTTTTTCAATAGAAAGTGAATCGCAGCCAGAGTCGATGGAGCCGGGAGCGCGCCCGTGATCACTTCATATTCGGATCGTAGCGGCTAGCGGGTTAGCCGTGTCCATTTATATACACAGTCTGTGAGTGTACCAGGCTGCCAGTGTGAAGCCAGTGTTGTTTTGTTCTTTTACCTTATTTTTTCTGAATCGCAAACAAAAATAGCTGCGTGTTCCGTGTGACCACCAAACAACTAGGTTAAGGTTAGTAAAAGAGTGAAAATAGCGCCGGACGAGCTGGCCGTGTTTGCCTGTCCTATACCCTTGCCAGTGGAGTGATCGGTGGGGCCCCTTCCCTCCGCGCTGGTCTGACACACACCACTTGTCATAGTTGGTTAGGCTGGCTCGCGGTTATGTCGAATTAAAGGGAAAAAATGTGAAATGTGTATTGGGCGGGAGGGGGAGGGGGGAGGAGGGGGCTAAGGTGCTCCGGTGATCCGTTAAAAAACTCACCGACATGACTCTACCCCCCCGTCACCCGCGGCAACCACCTCTCATCACCCAATATGGCCGCTGTCACATCCTGAGGGGGGGGTAAGAGACATGACTGAGCGAGCAGTGCTTAGGACCAGGCAAGGGGGGAAAACGCAGAGGAAATAAAGAAAAACAAATAAAAGTGTCATGGATGCCCTACCAGACTTGGCAGCGCGAGGGCTACGGGCAGATGGGAGTAAGCTATTGTAATGGGATTGTTTTTAAATGCTATGTTTGTTTTAAAGCTGCATTCTGGAACATTTCTGCTGTGAAGTCCGTTATTGCTTTGCCTGGAATGTTCCACAGTATGACATTAAAGTATCGGTCTCGCACGTTATCAATTGGCTCTGCGCTCGGCGACCTCACTGTTAGCGTCGCTACTTCCTGTCCAGTTTTATTTCTATGAGGTTTTTGCCGAGTCACGCTAAAACGAATAAATGTTTAAAGATCAGGCAATGGACAGGGAGCTGCGGGTGGGTCAGGGTTCAGGGGTCAGGGGGTTAGGGTCAGACAGTTGGCAGAGAGCTGACAACATATTAAACACTACGCAAATAAAATGAATACTTCACCAGAGGACACAGAGATATTTGTGTCTCAATGCTAACGCTAATGCTAATTTTGAAGCATGACAAGTATTAAAACAACACCACAAACTGAAGTATCTACATTTAAAAACAATTGGGTAATATTTGTTTTACTCAGTTTGAATTTTAATAGGTTGTTTATTTTACGTTTTCCGATTTTAATAAAAGTGTCTGTTAGCTTTGAGGCGCAGCGAGCTAGCTAGCGTGCTGCTGTGTACAGAGCCTGTTACTACAGTTTTTATTGCTCAAAAAAACATGCAGTCTTTCTGTGCGCTGGGTTGCTTTTCTCCACAAATCTGATCTGTAACTCGGCCTGGTTGCGTCTCCAGCTTGTTTCCACGGCGATAGATAAGTTTAATGCCATACTGCGGAAGTTTCCAGGCAAAAATCCAAAATGTAAAACCCGTCCATTTATTTAACAACTGAGCTATGATTTCAGGTTAAATGCCTTGTAAATTCTCCCGGCTCTAATGGGACGGTTGTCGATTTTATATGCAGGATATTTTATTTGTGTATTTTTTGTGACATCAGTTTTCAGTATTATCCTTGACACCACTTCATAACAAACTCCCATCACTCTATTAACTGAACCAAAAAATTTTAATTAACTTAAAGTGTAAAAGGTCAACGCTTCAACAGCATTTAAAACCATGCCTCCAAATAACCATCATACTTTCCTTTAGCACTAGCGTTAGCATTTGCCCTTCTAATAATAACCAACCTTGACTCTTCGCTATGTTAAATTCCTGAATGCGCCGCAGCTGCCGTCTCTCTCTATAAAAAATATGATTTGTTTGTTTGCGCTCCTCCCCGGTCTCCATAGCGATTATCAGCATCACCCAAATTGATCCGATATGGCCGCGCTTCATCAAGATAGCATTATAACCCATCCCGCCGCCGCGCGTTGAATACCTCCATGTTTTTTATACGGACGGCTTTATCGTGAGTTGTTATACGGCTGAGCTGAAAGGGGCGTAGAGGTGACAGGGTTCCAGTTTTGAGCAGTGAAAAGCAGATGGAGAGGCGTGGACGCGGCCCGCTGTCCAAACGCGATGAGATAAACGTTTGAATAGTAGCTGGCAAACTGCTGCTCTGATAGCATTGACGGTTAGCTTATTTTAGCACGCCTAGGTCTGTCAATACATCACTGTACGATTTATTCTCTCTCTGTCAGCAGAAAAAGTCAAACTGTACACCGAAAAGTAAACATATATTAAAGGTGTATTATGTAACTTTTACAGGGGATGGGGGTCTGCCACCTGTCTCCATGGAGATGTTATTGCTTTGCCTGGAATTTTGCACAGTATGGCATTAAACTCATCTTGTCCTCATTCAATTACAGGTGAAAAACGCATTCTTACCGTCAGCAGGGTATCCTCTCCGCAGACCTGACCTGTAACTTAGACCGGTGGTGTAGCCTGCTCGTCGCCATGGAGATAGATATGTCAACTAATGCCATGTCGTAACATTCCAGGCAAAGCAACGACATACGGAGACGGACACGCGCAAACTCTAAACCGGAAAACTTACGCAGTGAAACAACGTTCGCTGGTGGTTAGATCCAGGAGGTGACGACGTCAACGATTGATATAAAAGAAGAGGAGATGAAAAGGCCGGTGGTTTTGCTGCTGCGGCGGTGAAGACGGGAGCCTGGTTGTAGCTGAAATCGGAGCGTCGGGAGGAGAGCGAGTACATTTACATGAAGTATGCACTGAAACGTGATTGGCTGAAAGATTTATGATTTGGAGATACGGTTTTCAAATTAAGATGGTTCGGACAGATAAAAATAAGTAAAACATGTGTGGAAGGATACGGAGGTTACAACGAGAGGCCAAACCGTAGATTTATGGATGCAGAGAAAGCGGCCATGTTTATTCGTCTGATAGATTTGCCGACTTGGTATTATCCCAAAGAAAATGGAATAATTTGATTTGTTTAATAACAGAAGGGGACATTTATAGCTCCCACAAAAATGGTGAGTCATTGTTGTGTTTTGGCTCTCTGCTGGGAATTACCAAACATATGAAATCATTTCTTAATCCCCGGGTCTCCCTAAATCTGTCTGTATGGCTGACATAGATGTTCGCCGTAGAAATAAAACTCAAAGGAGGTATATTTTCTTTTGATAGCTTCATATTTGTTGGCAGATATTGTTATATTCTAGTTTACACACGCGGCGTCGGCCGTGCTGTTACTGAAAATGTCCCACTGAGTTGCTTGAACAAAACAATGAAAGAGAGTTCTGCTTCATGCACTGGATCCACAGGCAAACACTCGAAATCTCTGTCTATTTGTCACACTACTGTTTCCACCCACCTGCTGCTTTTCTGGTCCTTTATTCCTATATTACACTAAAGATGCAATGTGTAACTTTTCTGTTAGCGGTCTGGCACCTGCTTGTCTCCCCGGTGAGGCTATTGATTCGCCCGGAATGTTCCACAGTGTGATGTCAAACTCATCCGTGTTGCATTTATTCAACCGCAGGTATTTCTGTAGTTTAAAATCTACGTTGAAAGACACAATTTGCTGATGACATCTGTGGAAATTTTGTATAGTTTAATGCCATACTGTGGAACATTCAAGCAAGTGATGGACCCTCCGCCAGAAAAGTTACATAGTGCACCTTTTACTGGTTTTAATCTATAGACAGTACATATAAATGGACATAGCTAACCCGCTAGCCGCCGCGTTCCAAATAGGAAGTGAGCATTGGTGCGCTTCCGGCTCCATCGACTCTGGCTCTGGCTGATCCTGCCGTTTTTATTTCGCTATTGTGCTCGTAAATCAACATGAACATTAATAACAGACAAATGAGGCGCCTTCTTTCCCCGAGGTCTCTCTCGTTAGCGGTAACAACAGGTTTGACTGACTGTGTTGCTAAGTCCCCACACCGGTGATTTAGCAGGGGGCGTTACCTTCAACAGCCTCGCTCCGTATTGGCTGTTTGGTTGCTATGATACTCGCAGTCAAAATTCCAAATATGGCACGTGGCTTCAAATTGGCTCCTATAACTGCTAGTCTCGATTAGCTTCATTTGACTGGAGCCGAACGCTATGGGTGACAGTCTATATTTTAACCATGTTGTATTGATGTTAGCTTGTTACCCACGTTTTCGTAGCTTCTTACAAACTACTATTTTCCGGAGTTTAAGTCGCACCAGAGTATAAGTCGCACCAGCCAAAAAATGCCTAATAAAGAAGAAAAAAAATTCATATATAAATCGCCTCTGAGTTTAAGTCGCACCCCCGGCCAAACTATGAAAAAAGTGCGACTTATCGTCCAGAAAATATGGTACATCACTTTTCAGTGTGTGTTCAGATGCAGTCCTTGGACCATCTGCTGGCAAATTTCACTGACAATTTATGCCAGACTGAAATCAGACTACATAAAAGACCAAGCCTCAAGTGTCCAATGGTAACGTTTATAGCCAAACCTCCTTGTCAGAGCCTGATCTCGTCTGGTTAGTACTTGGATGGGAGACCGCTGGGACTACCAGGTGCCACAGTGGGGCGCTAGTAGCAAAAACTGTCGTCGTGTCCTTAGGCAAGACACTTCACCCGCGTCGCCTATTATGAAAGCGGTGTGTCCGTGAACGTTGCGGTGATCGGAGGGGTCCCGGGGTAGACTGAGTATGGAGCGAATGAATAATGCACGAAATTGTAAAGCGAGACGTGAGCATCTAGAAAAAGCGCCGTATAAGACTGAGGCATTATTATTATTATGCAAAATATCCAAGGAATAGATTTTGCTAACCTCATTTTTGGGCATTTATTTTGTTTTATAAAGTGCGGTGGCCCATAATCTGCTTAGTGGGCCCAGGGTCAAAAATGTCTGTGTAATCTCACAAAAGGCTCAGATGCAGACATCGAACACATATTAATACATTTCTGTACTGTGCCGTCTATTGCTCCATTTAACAGCTCCCTCATCAAGGTCAGTGTGAATACAAGCTCACTGAGGAGGGAGGCTGCCAAAAACCTCATTTCAAAACTCTCATAAAAATCTGAACTGTCATGGCTGGATACTGTATACAGTTATAAATCAAAGTACCAAATTATAATGTTCTCATGGTATTGGAAATTTTATTGTGGCGGTAACTGTAAATGTGGTCATAACTTTGCATATGGTGTTTTCAAACTTCTGGATGAGGGTCTCCAAGGTGAAGTTATGATTGTTTTGTCTGGAAGGTTCCACAGTATGGCCATAAACTTGTCAATCTCCATGGAGACGAGCAGGTAGAGGCAGCGGGCCAAGTTTTTCAAGTTTGAGCCATAAAAACTCGTAAAAATAGATGTTTAATGCCATATTGCGGAACTGTGACTGCGGATCCTAATGTCATATATTTCTAGTCAAAGGAGCGTGACCAAATTGTTCCGTTATGGGAGGGCATCTTGTTTAAAATCTCTCTTCCATTTGAAAGTTTGGTAAAAAATTGACAAATTTTTCTATAGCGCTTTTCCGCCTTCAAGTCACTCAAAGTGCTTTACATGAAGGAACCACTCACCCATTCACACATTCATACACGAGTGCACGCAGGCGCCGTGTCTCAATTCGACAGTTTCACACTTCGTCTGTATTTGAAGAGTGCACGCAGGTGCCGTGTCTCAATTCGACGGTTTCACACTTCGTCGGCTGTATTTGAAGGGCACTTACGTCACTTCCGGCGCGATAAGGCCTGTCCCGTTTCACGCTCCCCACGACCGCGGCCGACATATGTGCCCTGCGTTTCCATGGAAATCGTCCGTGAACGAAGCGTGCGTCCGAGCAGACTTCACGCACTTCTATATCCCATCGTGCACCGCGCGTCACTTCTTCTACGGGTGAAACAAGGTATATTTTCTTAAAGTTATGTAACACTAGCTACAATTGGTAAGAAATCACCTAGAACGTTATATTTGCCTATTGATATTCGATGGGAAAGATTAATTCCCTACTTCATCAGTCTAAACAGAAATAAACGGCTGCAACGATGATACGTTGACTGTGTAATTAAAAAGAAAACTTCAGTTATTTCGGAGTCTATTTTAAACGTATAGCTCATTAGTCAGCAGCCGGTCGACGGAGGCCACACGGAGGAGCACCCTTCGTCGGCCGGGCCCTTCGAACTGCGCAACTGTCAAATTGTCCTTGGGCAAGACACTTAACCCGCCTCACCCCCAGTGTCTTGCCCAAGGGCACAACAACAGCATTCATCTGCGGGAGCTCGAGTCGCACCGACAATGTCTAGGTCAATGGATCTGAACGCTCAGCCGATGATGTTTTTTATGTCTAGAGCGGGATTCGAATCTCCAACCTTCGGATCAGTTGACGACTCGAACTAAGCTACTTTTGCCCCACTATCAAATCAAATTTTTTATCAATCAAATTATTACTGTTTCTCAAGTTCAAAACACCGAGCTCATGTCAGTGTGGGCCCATACGTTTCCCCCGTATGTAATGGTGCTAAATGTGCTGCGTGTGCGTTTCTGTAGACTCCATACTCCAGTCCAACACATCCCATTAGTCTAGACATGCTTCACGCAGCCGTCCCCGTTATCCCACTTTGAGCGCTTATGTCATGTATCTCTCCGGAGACCGTGCTTCCACAATGTCTCTCAATAGGAATTCTTGGAAAGTGGGGGCGGATCAAGAGCGTTCCATACTGTTTTTCTGTCATGTTCTTCGCGGCGGCGTTGATGAAGATCCCGGTGGTGGAGCCAGCCCAGAGCTAACCACTTACAAAGCGTTGCACCATTTTTCTGGCTCGATTTGAATTTCTGTTCCCTTAAGTGGGACTATGACGTCTGGTGACAGATATGAGAAAATACTGTGGGTCCTATTGTAGTATGTGTGGGCAGTTCATTTTCCAAACTGTAAACATTATTGCTTTGGAAGTTAAAGGTCCTATATTACACAAAATGAACTCTTGTGAGCGTTTAGCCGTGTTATAATGTCGTTACCTCCTCAAAAACACACCTGGAGCTGTGTTTTGTTTCATTCACACATGTTTGAGTAACACTTTATTATTAGTCTGTCTACATCTCCAAAGCTCAAAATGCTCTGTTCCACCTTGTGATGTCATGAAGCGTAGTAGTTTTCAAGTTAACAGCTCCTTTTACCTTTAGTTCAGTAGAGATTGGAAATTCCAGGGCTGAAATTATCCAAATGATTCTAGTGAAGGTGTGTGGAGTGTGGAGCACTTCCTGTATTACCACATGACATCACAAGGTGGAACAGAGTGTTTTCCGTTTGAGAGAAGAACTTTGTGTACAGGGTTTGTGTGTTAAACATGTGAGAATGAAACAAAACACAACTCCAGGTCTGTTTGTGACGAGGAAACATTAGAACATAGATCAGAAATAGCGTAATATTGGCCCTTTCAGTATCAGTAGGAGTTGTATCTACGATTACTGCTACTTCAATACTTCTTGACATGTTTCGCTCACATTTTTTAAAGACACACTATGTAACTTTTCTGATGGCGGGGTGTGATACCTGCTCATCTCAATACAGATGTTTTTGCTTTACCTGGAATGTTTCACAGTTGGACTTTCTCAATTACACAGAATTATGCCATTATATTCTTCTTTCATTTCTGCAGATTTTAACAAATATTTCTCAACTTTTTGGGAACAATTATCAGGGGGGAGGAGCTCCGCCGAAACCGCAGGCGAGTTTGTCAAACGTTTTTCCTTTGGTCTCAGGGACTTTGTTGAACGTGAAGAAGAAGAAGAACATGCCTTGCCTTTTCACAGATCAGATCTGTAACTTGTTCTGGTGGTAGAGACAAGCAGGTCCTCTCTATGGAGAAAGAGAAGCCTAATGCCATACTGTGTTACATTCCAGGCAAAGTGAAACCATCTCCATGACAACAAGCAGGTAGCGGACGCTTCACCACAGAAGTTACATAGCGCATCTCACCTAATATTTAAAATATTCGTAAATATTTAAAATTTAACCAGCGAAGACGTAATTAAAGATATGATACGGCAAGTAGACTGGGACAAATTAGCAGATGATTGGTCAGAAGTTGTCATGGGACTTTCGGCTCTTTTATGGGATCTGAATCTTTTGGATCAGTTCATATAAAAGAGCTGTTCAAAAGACCGGCTCTTTTTATATTTGTTTATGACAGAAGCCAACGTGAGAACTCATTTTATCTACAAACTAATCACAGAGCGAACTCACCAAGGCTCAGATGTGTTTAAAATGGTTCAAACTGAGAGTGGGAGAGTGTTTACCCTTTGGAATTACGCACCATCTAAATAAAACACTGCACTACAATAATAATAATTTTAAAATGAACTGTCAAATATGCTTTCGTGTCGCCTGCTCTGCCTCTGAGCTGACTCTTGTGTTGGTTCAGCGTTAATCCGTTTTAAAATGCAAGCAAATTGGAAAAAGATTTGGTTCTTTTAAAAAATGAGATCCGGTTCCATCCATTCACGTTAAAGGAACCGTTCAAAAGAGCCGAAGAGCCGTTCACTAGTACGAAGTGCAGATACCTGACTCGGTTTGGCACAGATGTGTGGTTAGCGGTTTGTCTTTTTGTTGCCTGGGATCCAGAACACACACATTTGTTCAATACTTTACAAAGATGTGATTTTGGTCACTCTGGTGAATGTTCCCGTTTTCAAATGGGCGTGATTGACAGGTGGATTAGCCAATCAGGGACACGCGTGGTCCGTCCATATAGGAAATAAGGAAAAAAATATGATGGGGGCTGAAAAACATGGCGGATTTCTGCAGAGTCAATGAGCGAAGCCTAAACTCTGTTAATCTGAGATGAGGCAAATTATTGTAAATCACAGGTGACCAATGAGCTCCTTCGTGTCACTGATATAAATGGATCTGATTGGACGATCACGTTTGACCAGACTGATGTCAATCTGTATAAAAAAACACAGAGAGATGAGTCTGGATTTGCCAGGAAAGTCTTTTTGTAGTAGTAGGAATATTTTTGTTACCATCATCAACCATCTGTCCAGGCCGGTGCAGCAGATACAACTTCTAAAAGAAATAACTTTGTTTGATTTTTTTCTCTATATCAAAGTTTACACAGTTGTTAAAATATTCTTTCTTATTTTTATTTTCAGCCAAATTTGTAATATAACTTTCCTCTTTTTACATAATTTTGCTTCCCTTTCCTGGCGAGTTTCTTTAGCTCGTTGCCAACACTTTGAAAGACAGTCTGACGGACCAAACGCTTCGATTTTTTTGCTTTTAATTTTGTTTTCTGACAGCCGTTGCGTTGCCAGCTCTGGTTTGTTTTGGTAAATTTATCGTGGTAATCATGGGCCTTTTAGCAGCAGATTTCAGAGGTTAGCTGACACGTTCTGATTACGACTGGACTCTGCACGCGGCTGATAATGGACGTTTTATCAATCGGTTGTTATGGGCAACAAACATTTTCAGACAGGTGCTGGGTCCGAGAGCGTCTCGAACCGCGATGTAATGCGCTCAGCTAATGGGTTAATCATGTACACAACGTTGTCAAGTGTCCATTTTATAAACAATCTATTTTAGCCCCCCATAGTTTTTCTAACGTCGTGCAGGTATTAGCAGCTAGCGGTTCAATTCCCACGCTCATTAATGCTAGCTGGCTGCTGTTGGGTCATTGGGCAAGACACTTCACTCTGAGTTTTATTTTTAAGAGTGAATAGATGAAGGCTTCTTTGGTAAGTAGTAACAATAACTACACTACTACTACTGCTGCTTTTGAAAACACTTTCTTAGGGTGTTTTTGGGTAATAAGTAGTTACTAACTCCTAGCCATAGACTGTATATATAAATGGACGTAGCTAACCCGCTAGCCGCCGCGTTCCAAACA
>KN485663.1:0-35480 GCA_000787095.1 Periophthalmodon schlosseri | reverse complement strand
CTATAGAAAAAAAAAACTGACTTCCTGGTTCTTTCGGGTTGACACGGCAACGGAAAAGAATGTTGGTTTTTGAACGCACAGAGGACGGCGGGCGATTTCCGTGAGCTCGATTATACAAACGGCCCTGTGCACGTGTACGTGAAGGGGTCAAAGGGTCATGTGTTTTATAAACCGTCCGTTTTAGCCCCTCAGAGCTTTTCTAATGGTGTGTGAGTTAACGGTTCAACTCCCACTCACATTAATGCTTCTGTTGGGTCATTGGGCAAGACACTGAGTTTTATTGTTCAAATGGAAGAATGTTTATTTAATGTTAAGTGTAGTAAGTAATTGCTGCTGCTACTACTACTAATACTACTACTACTACTACTTCTAATACTACTACTACTACTACTATTAGTTCTACTTCTACTACTACTAGTGGTACTACTACTACTTCTAGTTTCTACTACTTTAACTACTACTACTGCCAGCAAATTACTACTACTACTACTAGCAATCTACTAATCTATTACTACTACTACTAATATTTCTACTACTACAACTACTTTGTCTCTTACCACTTCTAGTTTCTACTACTTTGATTACTACTGCTACACCCACTACTACTACTACTACTACTACTACTACTACTACTACTACTTCTAGTTTCTACTACTTTGATTACTACTACTGCCAGCAAACTACTACTACTAGCAATCTACTACAACCGTAAATACTACTGCAACTACTAAACCGCGACTTTTACTTTCACATCTATACTTTTCCCTCTCAACTCCGTCACTTGTGCAAGAATCCGACCGTGAACTGGGTCAGAGCAGTGTCAGGTGACCGTTTCACCTATGAATCTGTCATGAACCGTGTAGGACCAAAGTGTCTCGGTCTGTGACGATCCAGATCTGAGTTCGCACATGTCCCAGTGTCACACATTTTAGGGAGCCGGAATCGCACCGCCAACCCGCCAACCTCAACCAATGATATTTACGCCCAGAGCTGGATTCAAACCGCCAACCATCGGATCAGAGGACAAACGCTCTACCGACCGGGCCGCTGTCGACGCTCTACATCCCCTGGAGACTATAAAAGAAAATGACTTCCTGTTTTTCTCGTGTTGCCGTGTCAACCCGAGATAATGAATAATGAATAATATGTTCCTATACGTGATTTAAATTTCCATGCAATTTAAACACGTGACGCTAAAACATTAACCTCAAATGTGCGTTTACGGGGCGAATCGGTTGGAGATTGCGTACGGGGGACGCTAGCGCGATAACAGAGCAGTTTATTTTGGCTTAGCGCCGCATTAGCAAACATGTAGCCTATTATTCAAGCGGCTAAGTGGAGTTGACATTCAAAGTCGGAGCAGGGGCTGGACTCGCATGCGTTATTTTTCCGAGATAGTGCTTTTGACAAGGTATATTTAATTGGTTTGTTGTGTTGAAGCTGAAAGAAAGTCCCCGTTTTAAGATGTCAGCGTTCGGAAAGTTAGGACGGCGTCGTTGAGTTAGGATAATTAAAGTGAATTTGGGACGGCTTATGCGGCGGGTAGGTTTGATATGTAAACGACCTCCAGTTTACGCTCCTATGGAATGTTGAACACAGCGGAGTAATGGCACTCTGAAAGTTGATGGTTTGAATCCCACTCTTTTGTGCTTTCTGTTGTTGGATTGTCGGGCAAGACACCTTTGTGAATCGTTATTTTGGACTTAAAATGTTAGAATTAACCTGCTCTGGTGTTTTTATTTCGCTATTGTGTCTGTAAATCAAGATATGAACATTAATAAGAGACGAATCAGGCGCCTTCTTTCCCCGAGGTCGCTCCCGTTGGCGTTAGCGACAGGTTTGATTGACATCGTTGCCAAGCTATGGGCGTCACCTGCAACAGCTCCGCTCCGGATTGGCTCTTTGGTTGCTCCGATACCCGCGGTCGGAATTCCAAATATAGAACCCGTTTCCAAATTCGCCCCTGTAACTTCCAGCCTCGACGGGCTTCGTTTGCCCGGAGCCGAACGCTGTGGGTGACGTCACACTCACTTAGTCGACTTCTTTACACAGTCCGCGGCGCAGACAGCTCCTCTCCAGAGATTAGCCCGTTCCATCTCATATACGCTTTGTGAAGGAATCCCCACCTGTGATCTACTATTCCATTTCCCCGTGTGAGCGATCTATAATTTAATTCGGGGGCCATTGTCACTGTCTGCCATTTGGTTTCAGGTATTACACCGCTCCCTCCTCACTCCATCTGATTGTCTATTGATTTTGTGTTGACGGAGATTGACGTGGACAAAGATGGGAGCAGATTATTTTCAGCGTCCAGTGTCGGAGAGGGATTGGCGCAGTGACGGCTCTTATCGTGGCCGTGTGATGCTTGTGCTGTCTGCAGATCGATGCACATCCTACCTGTGTCTTTATCTGACCATAACCTTATTTATTTATTGAATTCGGAGCTGCTCCTGTCGTCCCCGCTTCACTCAAAACTGCACGACGCGCCGGCTTCTTCAATTCTACTGCTGGAAAAATGGTTGGACCTTCTCTGTGGTACAATTACTGCCTTGTACTTGCTGCTGGCAGTGGTGGATGAAGTACTCAATTTAGGTACTTAAGTAAAAGTACAGGTGCAGTATTTAAGTACCTGTTTAAAAATGTACGTTAAGAGTAAAAAGTAAAAGAGTTGCTCGTTTGTTAAAGTGTAAATGTAGTGATATTGATTCAAAATGAGACGTATTTTGTTCAACAGTAACAATACGAATCGATTTCTTAACTTTTCTTATGAATTTTGTGTATTTATTTTTGTTTTGCTCAAAGCCGAAGCTTGAACTCGAAGACTTTAGTCAGGATGTTTCCGCGAACATGGTAAAAATAACCCCTCAAATCATATGAAAAGTACTTTTTACTTTTCAGTCCTGTTCAAAAATGTAGTGGAGTAAAAGTAAAGTACAGATACTGCTCTCAAATGTAGTGAAGTAAAAGTAAAAAGTACCCACTGTAAATTTTACGTAAGTGCAGATACTGAAAAATTCTACAGTACTTTACTACTTGTACTTCGTTACTGGCTACTACTACTATTACTGCGATTACAATTACTGCAATTATATGAATAACATTCTCTTTATAACACCAGACCAGGGCTTTGCAATTAATGAAATTCTGATTGAGTTTAAGATTTGGTCTTTACTAATTGTTAAGTACGTCCTTGGGTTTATAATGGAAAGGTCTACAGCCAATTCAACTTAGAGGAAGAAACTTTACTATTGGGACGACGGTGGCTCAGTCGGTAGAGCGTTCGCCCGCTGATCCGATGGTTGGCGATTTGAATCCCGCTCTCGACATAAACATCATTGGTAGAGCGGTGTCTGCGTTCACCGGTGTATGAATGTGTGTGTGAACGGGTGAGTGGTTCCTCACAAAATGGCAGTGATGCGTGTGTGTGTTTTATGTTCAGAAAATGAATATTGAAAGCTATTTTTATTTGTTCTTAATAAGGCAAAATCAAATGAAATAGAAAATTGTGATCGATCCTTTCAAAAAAAAACCTAGACCTACTTAAATGAAAAAATGGAGAACTTTTTTTAAATTAATGTTTTTTTTATAATGCTGGCCCCATAATGAAGTCAGTTTCAATCTTCAGCAATAATGCTTAGATTAGATGCCAGACGCCCTCTGCTGGTAGTGCTGTGCGATATGGAAAAAATCATATATCACAATATGGATTATTTTATATCACGATATACCACAGGTTTAGCCCGGATTTTTTGGATTCTTATGTGTTCTTTTTCGTGGACCTTCTTTACTGATAGAAGAAGGTTTGTCATTTTTTGGATTCTTATGTGTTCTTTTTCGTGGACCTTCTTTACGTGATAGAAGAGGTTTGTCGTGTCGGCGTCGGGCGCGGGAATAGTCTTGTAGCGTAGTTTGCATATTGCCGTCTTCTGCTCCGTGTCGGGACCTCTTGAACCCAAAAGGTAACCAAATCACAGACGTACCCCCTCTTTTCGGTAAAAGAGGGGGTACGTCTTGGGTTGCCCACGTAGCCGTCTGTCTGTTGCGACTCCGGGTGTGAAACTTGAACCTGTTGCGCGTCCATCGTTCAGCGCTCATGAGTTAAGTAACGTAAAGCACGTCGCAAAACCACAAGACGAAAAATCTCTTTTTTATTCTTCTTTATTTTCACTTATATAAATTTAGAGTTTGCACAGTGACAAGGCGACACTAATACAATCATCACAGGATATTTAATGATATATTTGTTGTAATAATTGCTAAAATTAGGTTAGAAATGATAGAAACGATAGAAGAGAAATGGCACGATAGACACTTTTCTATCGTCCCAGCGCTACCTGCTGGTAACAGTGGGGAAGGCAGCCTGTTGAAACGGCTTATAGCTGCACCGCTAACACACAGACAGAGATGCTTTGAAATAACAAATCTAACTGTATGAACTACACCTTTTAAGACTTGAGTAGAACCTGAGCGACCCGTTTGCCCATCGTCTTTCCTCCTTAAATCTGCTGGCAGATATATCATAATCCGGGCACGTAATCTTGTCGTGAATTTAAAATGTGAGGTCACCGTGCTCTGCTTTGGGGATAATAATACCAAAAAGTCAGATTGATTTACATTTTTATGCAGATGTGGCGCTTTTAGATTTTCCCCTCCTCCGTTTATTTTGACTGGTGCTTGTTGTCGACGATTTACTGGGGTGAGTTTGCCTTTAGCTGTGTTGTAAATTTAATAGAAAGCCTTGGTGCCCCTTGACAAGTTAATTAATGATCAGAAAAGACAACATTTTGGCGTAGCTGGTGGGGTTTTGTGTTATAGCTACTTCCTGGCACTCCGGGGACTTGGGTTGTGGAGTCGGTGCTAAAAATAGGGTGTCGTTTTCTGGTGCTGGTTGGAGAAAAAGCCGGCGGAGTTAAACGTGCGGGGCGTCCATCATTCTGCCCGTGAGGGGGACTCGGGTCAGACGTTTGCTTCTTGTCTGCTCAGATCTGTTGAGTGGAAAGTGGCATCTTTACATATAAATGCAGTGGGATGGAGATGGGTACAGACTTATATTTTATTATGTCACGGTAATGAAAATAAAACTTCTTGGACTCCACCCAGACCGGTTTTGTTTTATATTCTTAGCCCAACTGTTACAAGTGAATTTGTTAAGCAAAGAAGACGTTTGGGGATTATTTATGGCTTGAAACGGTGCCTTAGGCTGTGACAGGGAAAGTGCCAGGGAAGCACCGATCCAGCTTTTTCAGTTCCGATACCGATCCCGATACTACAGCGTTAAGTCTCTGCCGATCCCCGATATCAACCGATACCAGAGCAAAGACTCACAACAGCGACTATTTCCTTTATACTAAAATAAAATAGACAGAACTGATCCAGATGTGTTATGTGTAATAAAAGTTCAAATATTATGAGACTTTCCGGGACGACTGCGACGAGTAAATTGTCTTATTACATCATTGTCCAACCAGGATATCAACTGAACGATATTTGGAAGCTGTTTTTTTCCAGTACCTGCGCCGATATCCGATCCCTATAAAATATGTTTTTACTGAAGTTCAGAATAATTTACAATGATCAGGATTTAGGGTTAATTACAAAAGCAAGAGCGTTCAGTACAATCGAGTGGCTTCTTCACAAACTTCACTTTGGTGATTTATGGGGACGATGTTTTCACGATGTGAGTCTCACGGCACCATATTTATTGCAATATTTTGTGAATATGCTGCTTTTTCCCGCCTCAATGAGGAGATGGACTCTGCTCCTCCCACGTTTGTGAACTCCAGTCCGTCATGATGAAGTCTTTGCTCACTGTTCCTCTGTTTATTTGTGTGAGCAGTGCCTCACAGTCAGTCTCTATATTGTCATTTTTAATCCACGTTTTTATCGTGTACGTGATGCATCATGTTTATTTTTTGATAATTGTGTCTTGAATATGTATTGGGTGTTTTGTGTCACATGAAAGTGGTCACATGACCCCACCTACCCTCATCTTTTTACTCTTAAACGCTGATGAAGACGCTTAGGTTTTGAAACACATAGGCTGGTCCGTGTCTTAATAAAGGACTTGCCATTTGCTTCAGATTTTTTCGGCTCCATTCTTTTCCATTCTTTCTCATTCTTTGTTCCTCCGTGCCACTTTTTACTTCTAAAATGCCCACACAAGACTTTGGTTCTGTCATAATCCAAATAATTAAGGTGCTTCATAAGTTATTTCTTCGCGTAGTCTGTGCTGAGATGGAGCAAAGGATCACGGTCTGCGTAGTTCCCTCTGTTTTTAGGGTTAATAGTGTGATGGCTGTTGACGATATCACGATGTTCCGATTATCGTTACGTCCCCGGTGGTTTGGTTTGACCTCAGATGCTTCACCGCAGGACGATTGCTGCGTTCAAAGGCCTGCTGTGCTCTTGTGTTGTGCTCGTGTCTGTTTAAGTTTCTTTCAGCGCTCTGGTCTGCCTTATGTAAGCTGGAGTTTGACCCCAGTGTGGCCACGACTCTCGGAATATCAATGGGACTTTCAAGGTGTTTGGCTTCTCTGTTTCCCATAGTAAACAGTGGTGGAAGAAGTACTCAGTTTTGTTACTTGAGTAAAAGTACAGGTACCAGAGCTGAAAAATACTCAAGTAAAAGTAAAAGTATCACATGAAAAAATCTAGTATTAAAGTACCTGTTTAAAAATTTACTTAAAGAGTAAAAAGTAAAAGTATTTCATGCAAATTTTGAGTCTCATAAATGTAGTGATTTTGATAAAGATTTGAGCTGAATTTTGTTCAACAGAAACAATTGAATAAATTTTTGTTTTGCTCAAATTATGAACATGTTAAAAATAAACCCTCAGCCTTTTGAGCAGATCTCACAATAATAAAAAAAATCTTTTACTTTTCAGTTAAAAATATAGTTGAGTAGAAAGTACAGATACTGCTCTCAAACGTAGTGAAGTAAAAGTAAAAAGTACCCACTGACTTTTTGCAGTACTTTACTACTTTTACTTCTTTACGTTCCACCACAGAAATAACGGATAGGACAGCGCTGTGTCTAAGTGCTGTGCTGTGTAATAATAAGATATGTCCCTTTTGTCTGTGGGACTTGAATGACGACGTCCCGCTCGACTGGTTTGTGCTGTATTATTTAGAATGGTTGTCATGGTTACAGCTTCTGACGATTATTGGAAACAGATGGGCAGATAAACTTTTGCTTTCTGACTCATCGTTTGTGCAAATCGCTGCCTGTAACCTTACAACATAATGTGCGTCTCCTCAAACAGAATCACGCGAATGGTTTTATATTTTCGTTCACGATTCGATAAGAAGAGAGGCCGAAACGTCTGGAAAAACTTCACGCCAATCTCCACTTCACTTCACTCTTATCCGCTGAGTTGTAATACTGTCTTTATCTGCCGCCGGGGCCACGACTTCAATCAGCGCTCACTTCCTGCTTCTCGATCACGTGACGCTCCCGGGGGACTGTGATAGGCCGACGCGTACGCCCCCAACTGTATGTTCATTTCCTGGGCTTGGAGTTTGGGGAGCGCTCCTCGCGACAGGCCAATCTGCTGAGATAATCATCCGTCTGGGGCCGACAAATTCCTATTCATTCTTTTCTTTTCCGTTTTTTTTCTTTTATCAATGCGTTTGTTACCTGTTGGAATGTGGAGCAAAGCATCCATCACTGCCTGAGATTAGAATTTTGGAGTGAAAGCCGATTAAGAAGCAAGTACGCAAACACATTTCAGACAATATATAATCTGTTTATCCCAAAAGGTTGTTCAGTGTGTTTATAAAGTGAAATTGCAAATCTCTATAGTCCCTTATGTTGTGCGGTGACATCTGTATCAGAGGAGGCTCCCTGCTGCCAGCCCTGTATAGAAAACCACTTAGAGAGTCTATTGAATGCCAAGACTGCACGGCCCCAGTACAAACAATAAGACTCTGGGTATAGAACGGGTCATAGTTGGGTAGAACAACCAAAAACGCTACTTCAAAATGATATTGCTCAAGTACAAGTGCAGTAGTGGCTCGAGAAATTACTCAGAAATAAAAAGAGCAACTGTCTGGACATAACCATAGACCATATATATAAATGGACATAGCTAATCCGCTAGCCGCCGTGTTCCGGATAGGAAATGATCATGGGTGCGCTTCTGGTTCGATCGACTCTGGCTCCAGTTCACTTTCTATTGAAAAACTGTGTCCCCTCTCTCTGTAACTGCTGCTGTCAGACTCGTCATTTTGGTCTTAAATGTTCGTATTAACCCTCTACATGATCCTAGGGTTTTTATTTCGCTGTTGTGTCTGTAAATCAAGATATGAACATTAATAACAGACCAATCAGGCGCCTTTTTTCTTTGAGGTCGCTCCAGCTAGCGTTAGCAACAGGTTTGATTGACAGCGTTGCTAAGCGCCCGCTCCCTGCTAGCAGTGTGGGGGCGTTACCTTCACCAGCCTCACTCCAGATTGGCTCTTTGGTTGCTATGATACTCGCGGTTGCAATTCCAAATATGGAACTCGGCTCCAAGGAAGAAAGTAGCCAAAATTTTGCTAGAAAAGTGCAGTTTCTTTAAAAAGTACTACTACTAATGAGTACTACCCACCTCTGACAGTAGTACAATGAGAATATAGGTGATAAAGTCGAGTCAAAACTTTGCTGAGTTCAAAGTACTCAAGTTGTGGTCGTATCTCGTTTTATTTTGCTTTTAATTCCTGTATATAGACTGAGAACAGCCAAAACACATTTTCAGATTTCATAACATTAGCTCATCCATTTTTTTCTACCTTAAATTGTAAATTCTACGAGGTCTGCGCTGTTTCAAATATTCAAAACATACTTGCTAACTATTAGCCGTTGGCACATAGAAATTACAGAAATGTTTTTGTTGTGAATAACACTGATTATGGCACAATAGCTACTTGGCAACCCAAAAGTAGTTAATTGCAAAATAAAAATCAGCTAATTAACATGGAATACATTTACCTTGTGTTTGAAATGGTCCAGACTCCATCTTTCCAGCAGCGATTTAGACGATTAAAACTAAACTAAAATAACACAAGGCTCCACTAAAGAATACTTTTGTTGTTCATGCAAAACTCTTAGATATTCCAAGTTTTTTGCCATTTTGAGATGGTGCCACTGGTACTGACTCCCTCCAGTGGTCAGCGGAGGCGTTTACAGTTTTTTGAATAACCATTCTTCAATATGGGGCGGATGAGTATATTATAGGGATGTGATTTTTGGCTGAAAGTAGCACATCTTTTTTGCAATGTTGTACTGTTGTACTTTAAAGGTTGTGTTCATACTTGTCTTGGTCAGTGGTGGAATGTAACGAAGTAAAAGTAGTAAAGTACAGTATTTAAGTAGAATATTTAGGTGTGGATACTTTTACTTTTACTTCGCCACATTTGAGAGCAGTATCTGTACTTTCTACTTCACTACATTTTCTAACAGAACAACAGACAACTTTTTATTATTGTGTGAGACCTGCTGAAAAGTCTGAAGGTTTATGTTTAACACGTTCATAGTTCAGCAAATAAAAATATACAAATAAACAACAAAATTCATCTCAAATCTTTGAGACTCAAGACTCAAAATCTGTGTGAAATACTTTTACTTTTTACTCTTTACTAAAATTATTTAAGTACCCGTTTAAAAATGTACTTAGTCGATTTTCTTCATGTGATACTTTACTTTTACTTAAGTAAAAGTACAGATACCGGAGCAAAAAAATACTCAAGGACTTCCTCCACCTCTGGTCTTGGTTTGATCCAGTTTAGTCCTGGTGTAGTCCCTATTTTACTGTGTTGCGTGTGTGGACTAAAAGAAATATATTCAAAACAAAAAAAACAAAAAAAAATCCCAGAAAGCCGATCCCTTAAGCCCACTGTTGGATGTACAAAGTAGCTGCATTTCCAAACGTTTGGCCCCAAGAGACCCGGACGGAGGAGCGGGCTCTTAAAAAATTCAGAGCGGTGCGTTCGGGTGATCATTACGGTGCGGGAAATGGGAGCCGCTGCCGTGTGGACAGTCATTATGAGGTCGCGGCAGGGGGCGAGAGACACAGGAGTTCAGTGGTGGGTGAGAGGAGAGAGAGAGAGCGGCGGAGAGGTGGATATATTGAAGAGCAGGTCTTTTGGGATGTGTGCGAAGGTAGGAGGGGATTCCACAGTTCAAATTACCTCTTAGTCTGTAACCTCTCCATCTTGGCACCAGACTGGGTTTATCTGGTGTTGGTAATTGCCTATGGGGTCCGCTCAAAAGTGAAGCTCCTGATATGAGCCTGGCAAAGTGTTAAGCCAATAGATAACAGTATAAACGCGGCCCTGTCTGCCTACACAAGCTTATTTTTAGAGTCTGGTACTTGTGCAAATGCAGTTTATTAGCGCATTCCTGGAATATTTTAGTTGTGGTACAGTTTTTTAGTCTTTATTTCTACAGGGAGAACCCAATGAGAGCACCAGACTGTAAAAATACAAACAAAAACAAACCAAAGAACCGCATAGATCCATTTAAAACACTAAAAACAGGAGCAGGCATAGACGGTGTAAAGAAGTGGACTAAGTGAGTGTGACGTCGAAGCTCGTCGAGGCCGGAGCGGTTACAGGGGCCGATTTGGAGCCGTGAGTATCATAGCAACCAAAGAACCAATCCGGAGTGCGGCTGTTGAAGGTAACGCCCCGCTTAGCAACGCTGTCAGTCAAACCTGTTGCTAACGCTAGCGGGAGTGACCTCAGGGAAAGGTTTTTAACGTTCATATCTCGATTTGCAGGCAAAATAGCGGAAAAAGGATCACGTCGAGCGGGTTAATACGAACGTTTTAAGACCAAAATGACGAGTGTCGGTTTCACGCGCAGGGACACGGGGCTCTTTGTAGATCTTTATTGTCGGTTACAGCGATACAGTCGGGTTAAAGGCAGCGTCCAGCAAAATTCAAGCAGTGTCTGAAGCACAGTCTAGTTACTGGAGTCCAGTGCAGAGTCTTAACAGGGTGAGATTGAAGAGACGGAAGAGTGAGGGTTAAACATTCCTGAGATGACAGGGGCTACAGATAAGAAATGTGGCGTTCACCAAAATGACCAGAACGTAGCTGCTGTCCTCCCTTAGTGTGATATATGGCCACTGCTTCATAAGAAACAGAACGTTTTGCACCTTTGTAAGAAAGTGAGCTATGTATTACATTTGTATATTGTCCACGCGAGTCTGACAGCAGCAGTTACAGAGAGAGGGGTGACGGTTTTTCAATGTAAAGTGAATTGGAGCCGGAAGCGCAGAAGTGCTCTGTAAAGTGAATTGGAGCCGGGAGCGCACACATGCTCACTTACCATTTGGAGCGCGGCGGCTAGCAGGTTAGCCATGTCCTTTTATATACACAGTCTATGAGCAACACGCAATAGATCTTTATGTTAACTGTTTTTAATACAATTTTGAGGAGCTGGAATGCGCTCTATAGTCTCATTCAGGAGGAGTTACACTGTGCGTTCCCCATGGCTATTATTATAAAGCCAATCGACACCTCCTCTTATAGAACCTCCATATGCCACAAAGCCATTTTTGCACTTTTTTTTTTGTTCAGTAATGGTGCCAAGAAAGTTCCCATCTCCAGACCTGCACATTTTCTCACTCTCAGCTTAAGGAGATTTCTTGAGGGAGATCGGCTCTTGTCGGTGCCCGTGTAGTGATTTTTCATGGATAAACGCTCTAATTTGTACACGGCGTTTGAGGAGAAGACGGCATTCGATTTGCGAGTATGTTTCATTCAGATTGGGTTTGTACAGTGGAGCAGAGGAAGGGGCTGGGGTAGGGCAGGCTGGGACAAAAATGAGTTACAAATATTACAACATCTGATCTGAGGAGATATACAGACGCTTTGGGCTGTGAAAGGGTCAAGGTGATGGTCAAAACATTTACTCATGTAGCACTTACCCTGGTAACTTGTATTTCTGTGGTAGGAGTAGGAGTTGGTAGTGATGGGGGTGGTGGTAGGAGGAGTAGGAGGAGAAGAAGTAGGAATTGGATGAGTAGTAGGAGTAAGGGTAGTTGGAGTAAGAGTGAGTAGGAGGAGTGAGGAGGAGTGGGGTAGTTGGAGTAGGAGTGAGGAGAAGTAGGGGTAGTTGGAGTAGGAGTGAGGAGGAGGAGTGAGGAGGAGGTGTAGTAGTAGGAGTGAGGAGGAGCACGAGTAGTAGGAGTAGGAGTAGGGATAATTGGAGTAGGAGTGAGGAGGAGTGGGGGTAATTGGAGTAGGAGTGAGGAGGTGTAGTAGTAGGAGTGAGGAGGTGTAGTAGTAGAAGTGAGGAGGTGTAGTAGTAGGAGTGAGGAGGAGTAGGGCTAGTTGGGAGTAGGAGTAGGGGTAGTAGGGATAGGGGGAGTTGGAGTGAGGAGGAGGAGAAGGGATAGTTGCAGTAGGAGTAGGGGTAGTTGGAGTAGGAGTGAGGAGGAGGAGTAGTAGGAGTGAGGAGGAGTAGGAGTAGTTGGAGTAGTAGGAGTACGAGTGTGGACGAGGAGTAGGGGTAGTTGGAGTAGTCGGAGTACGTAGTAGGAGTACGAGTGTGGAGGAGGAGTAGGGGTAGTTGCAGTAGGAGTAGGGGTAGTAGGGATAGGGGTAGTTGGAGTAGGAGTGAGGAGGAGTAGTAGGAGGAGCGACGAGTAGGAGCAGTAGTAGTTGTAGAATAAACTGCAGTAGTCTGAGAATTGAAGAGACGTGACTCTGGAGAAGTTTATTTACATCAGAGCAGAACCTGGAGACATGACCCTCAAGGCTCAGTGTGACTGTTGTCCAGTCTGGTCCAGTCCAGTCCAGTCTGGTACAGTCCAGTCTGGTCCAGTCTGGTCCAGTCCAGTCTGGTCTGGTCCAGTCTGGTCCAGTCTGGTCTGGTCCAGTCTGGTCCAGTCCAGTCCTGGAGAAGTTTATTTACATCAGAGCAGAACCTGGAGACATGACCCTCAAGGCTCAGTGTGACTGTTGTCCAGTCTGGTCCAGTCCAGTCCAGTCTGGTACAGTCCAGTCTGGTCCAGTCCAGTCTGGTACAGTCTGGTCCGGTCCAGTCCAGTCTGGTCCAGTCCAGTCTGGATATGATTCTGTTGTAGGGAGTATTATACCTCTGATGACGCTGGCTAAGAGAACAAGGACTGAACCGGCAGTGAGAGCCCTCAGTACAGCACAGAAATGAAATGTCTCTAGTAGAATTAAGAGGAGGAGGAGGAGGAGGAGTAGGATAAGTAGGAATGGTAGTAATGGTGGTAGCAGTAGGAGGAGTAGTTGAAGTAGTGATGGTAGTAGTAGTTTGAGGTCTAATAGTAGGTTTAGTAGTAGGAGTTGGAGTGGTAGTGGTAGTGGTAGCAGTAGTAGTAGTAGTAATAGTAGGAGGAGTAGGAGTAGTAATAGGAGTTGGAGTGGTAGAGGTAGTAATAGTACTGCAGTAGTTGTACGACAATTAACATTTAATTCATCCGAACATCTAAGTAAAAATAGTCTAAGGTTAAGTTCGGCCATAATTAGCATTCTTGGCTCTTAGCTGTTTTTCTGAAGTTAGCCTTTCGCCTTCGTGTTCTCTGCTGCCGTCGGACTAAATACCACATCATGATGGATTTGTACCAAACCCACTGATTCGTCTTCGGAGCGGTTTTGATTGGGATCGCTTTCTGACAGGAGCTGGCATTTGCGCTTCTGATGTGGGATTTGAAAAAAAACAAAAAACAAACAAACAAAAAAATACAAAAGACCCATCAGAACGTACAGTCTTTCAGAACGCACCATATCTGACATTTAGCTACAGAAATCATATATTTTAAGATGTGAAAAATGTTCTGAAAAGTTGTTGGTTTGTTGTGTTCGGACCGGGTTGGGAATTTGTGTACGATTAGGAATTTCGCGGCTCAGTCGGTCGAGTTTTTGTCCACTGATCTGAAGGTTGGCGGTTCGACTCCCGCTCTCGACGTAAACATCATTGGTAGAACGGTCGGATCCGCTGGCCCACAGGTTGGCGGTGCGATTCCAGCTCCCACAGATGTATGCAGTCGTCGTGTCCTCGGGTAAGACGCTTAACCCACCTCGCCTCCAGTGTGAATGTGCGAGCGGTTCCGTGATGTAAAGCGCTTTGAGTGACTTGGAAGGTGGAAAAGCGCTATATAAAAATGTGACCGTTTACCATTTGGCCAGTATTTTCCACATGTGGTCTAAGAATTTCAAATCGTCCCTGACAACGAGGGTTAACTCAAGAAAAAAGAGGTGCTCTATGTGGAATATTGATATAACAAGAGCAACATCAGTCAGGTTTCAATCTCCAGATGTTGAAATCTTGCTACGTTTCGTGAAAAACCCCTATCGTCTCCAACTTTGAACCTCACCGAAGTAACTCCGGGGAGCGTCTATAAGATGAAGCTGTAGTAAAGGCAGTCCCCTGGTCCGGAGAGGCCTAATGAAAGGATATTGAGGGCGAGCGGAGACAGAAGAGATAGGCTTCATAAGTGGGTTTACAGGTTGGCGGCAGACAGGTGCGATGTGGATATCTCACTCTTAACGTGTTTGTTTCTGGAGGGAAGGTATTTTTAGACGCACCGCTGCCTGTCAGAGGAGATGGGCCCTGACGGAGGGTTGTGGGTCTGCATTGTTTTTTGTTTTTTTTTACATTCTATGGAAATAAACCACTGCATTGACAAAGTGTAGACGGTATAGTACTGATTAAATAGTGAGGAGACACTGGGTTAAGTGTCTTGCCCAAGGACACAACAACAGGATTCGTCTGTGGGAGCTGGAATCGCACCGCCAACCTGCGGGTCAGTGGGCAAACACTCAACCAACTGAACGACTGCCGCACAGTTGTTTTCATTGCAACGAAATGTGGCAAAAACAAAACAAAATTCCCAAAATGTAGTATATATCTTAAAGGTACACTATGGAACATTCTAGGCAAAGCAATGACCACTTCATAGAGATGAGCATGGGCGGTTCACCCACCAGAAAAGTTACAAAATGTGGCATTAACTTTCCATTACCAAAAAAATCCCTTGAAAAACATGTATTTTTAGTGAAAAACATGTGTTCTTAGTGGGGTCGCCTCTCTGCAGATCTGACCTGTAACTCGGTCTGGTCGGGCCACCTGCTCACCTGAGATAACATCAGACGCTCCACCAGAAAAGTCCCACAGTGCTCCTTTAATTTGAATATTCACTGGAACACGTCTGACACTTTTCCATTAGCTGCGATCTCCATTTTCGCCGTTCCCGGCCTTTCCCGTTGTCACGCTTCTCGACGTTCATCTGACAGAGCACAGACAGTGATTGGCCATTACCACCAGAGGGCTCCTGACCGGGTATTTTTAGGAAAAACTCTTGACTACTAACTATTCCCACTCCAAAAATCTTTTCTTCCCTCCCGTCTCTCCATCTCGCCTACTTGACGGTCTAAAAAGCACTTCTCTGACCCGGGTTGAGTGTGTCACCTGGTACGCTAGCCCCGTTCGCACTCTCCCCGTTTCAAAGTGCACGCTGGCATTTCGTTCCCCGGAAAAAAAAAACACCCCAAAAGCCAGCTAGATTGATTCTAAGTTACCTACCTAAGCACAATTTATCGCTAGCACTCACAACTGCCAACGACTGTAGCATTATGTGATTAGAAAGGCTAGGAAATGTCAAGCCATAGCCACCGCCCTCGCACTATACTTGAAGATTACATAGTGATTTCCCATTGGGGCCACTTATTTCTCTCGCTAGCTTGTTCTATTGGAGAAAAAGAAACCCAAATTTGCCAAATGAATGTTTTCGACAAGGGAAAAACATGGAAAAGTTAAAAAAGTTCTAAAGGCTGTATTTTATTTTGTCTCCCCAACTTCCTGGACATATGGTGAATCGATTTTGTGAGAAAGAGCCATCGCTGGACTCATTTTTCTTGGTTATTTTGCAGCTGGAAAACAGGTTGGGCGCTCGCAATTAGGGACAGCACAGATGCATTCTGGGTCCAATTTCGGAGGTTTTTGATTAAAATTTCCAAGTTGTAAGTTATAGTTATAATAGGTGTAATATTGATTTTGTGTTGGCGTAGTTGCTCTTTGTGACTTAAAAATGAATCAACTCGCAGCTATGCTAAGTCAACAGTTCATGCTTGTTAGCTTGTTGACAGCTTGTAGGCTAACGCTATCTGTTTATAATGTTGTGATTTGACTTAAATGTAAAACAACAATTTAAATTTCACTCTGTTAGATTTTTCTTTTTAAATGTTTGAAAATAAAACAAATCTAGCAAATAGTGAACATGTCATATCGTTGCATAAAAATGATTTTGTGTAATTTTTTAAAGATTTTGGCGTGTCAAATGCGTAGATTGTATAAAGAAGTGGACCCATAGCATTCGGCTCCAAATTTGACACTTTAACTGCTAGCCTCGAATTCCATATTTGGAATTCCGACCTCACGTATCATAGCAACCAAAGAGCCAATCCGGAGCCAGGCTGTTGACGGCAACCCCCTTCCCGCCTGGACTGCTGGTTTAGCAGGGAGCGATCTCTTAGCAACGCTGGCAATCAAACCTGTTGCTAATAGCGGTAGCAACCTCGCGGAAACAAGGCGCCTGATTTGTCTGTTATTAATGTTCACGTCTTGATTTATGGACAAAATAACAAAATAAAAACATCATGTAGTTTTTCAATAGAAAGTGAATTGGAGCCAGAAGCGCACCCATGCTAACTTCCTATTTGGAACGCGACGGCTAGCAGGTTCGCTGTGTCCATTTTTATATACAGTCTATGGTCAAATGTTAGCTAAATATCAAATTGCATCCCTAAATATGGGAAATAAAGATGCAAAAAAGTAGCTTCAGTCCTAATATTAATATGTTTTTTTTAGTATTTCTATGCAGCTAATTATAGTGCACCAGTTCTCACCAGAAAGTACGTGTTTTGGTTTTTATCACTGGAGTGGTTACCCAAATCGTCATAATACATAATAAAGGCTACTACTATTATTATTATTATTATGCTGTGTGAATAATTCCCCCATGTTTTCAATAGCCTGTGGTTCGCTGTGTTCACGGCTCAACGGGCGCTAATTATGCTAGCACGTTTGTACATTTGTTACGAGACAACAATTAGCTTTTCTACCACTACAAGACACAAAATTGTACTTCAGATAATAGCATTTTTACTCCTTTACGTGTGTTTATATCGAGTGAAAAGATTAGGAGAGGTACAGATTTTGCGGGGAGCGTTATTTGGAAAGCTAATCAAAGACGACTGGAGCTTTTTATGCCTTTGGGGAATGACAGAAAGAGATTTGCCTGATATGAATGTGAATGACTATGGCTAATACTGACAGATCTATTGTGGACGGAGAGAAAGGAGGAGACGGTCTATTCATATGGGCCTTGTGTACGAGTCCAAAGACGGTTTTCACAGAAAGGTCTCAGAAGTTCTATAGATGACTTTTTTCAATTAGACGAAACAATAACTAGAAAAAAAAACATAGAATTTCGACCCTTATGTTGCACTGGCACATAAAGAGATACATGCCCCTGTCCCTGCACGAAACTGGACGAAACTGGACTAAACAAATGTAATATCTGAAATCAATACGTGGAAATGATGCACTGACCCCTGGTGGTCGAAGCCGGTAGTGTTTGCCCCCGTCTCGCGGTGGTTCTGAAAATTGTATCCTGGTTAGAATCTTTGAAAAGTTTTCAGCTATTTATTGTTTTAGTACAAAGCAACGTCGGTGAAATATGACCCATAACAGAGACGTTTTGCTAGAGCGAAAATGGCTCAGTTGGCAGAGCGTTTGTCCACTGAGCCGAAGGTTGGCGGTTTGAAACCTGCTCTCGACATAAACAATTCGCGGTGCAATTCCAGCTCCCACAGATGAATGCTGTTGTTGTGTCCTTGGGCGAGACACTGGTGGGTGAACGGTTCCTTGATGTATAAAAATGTGACCAAAAACTGTGTTCACACCATGATCCACGGTCCATGACAAATATTTTTGAATTATATTGTTTGCTCCCCACAAATAGGAAATATTATAATATAAGAAATACAAAACTGTAATTTGAGTAGATAACGTGAATAAATAACCTCAAAATTCACTATATTTAATCTGTTTACTTTGTCAATGCAGTCGTTTATTTCCACAGAATGTTCTAGAATGTTCACCTCAAGTACATCTGAAAAGTAAATCAGACTGACTTCCTCAAAAAAAAATAAAAATCCAAACAGTTGGTAGAGCATTTGTCCAATGATCCAAAGGTTGCCGGTTCGAATCCCGCTCTTGTCATAAACATCAGCGGTTTAGCGCTCAGATCCACTGATCCACAGGTCGGCGATGCGATTCCAGCTCCCACAGATGAATGCTGCCGTTGTGTCCTTGGGCAAGACGCTCAACCCACCTCGCCCCCAGTGTCTCCGCTCACTGGTGTATATAAGTGTTATATAAAAAACCCTGCAGGCTGCCCAGTCGTTCCTCACCGTAGAACTGACCGCCACTTGTTTATAACTCACTTTACATCGACTGAATCTTGACCCTATCTCATCATTATGCACGTTTATTAGCGTTAGCGTAGCACACGGCTCAGAGCGTTAAACGTCTCCATGTGTCTTGCTTTAGCGCTGTAGCCCGATTGACATATTGTCCGCAGGCATTTCCCCTTTAATATTTAATCTGCGTTGTCGTAAACATGGCCGCTGATGTAAATGCTAACCCTTATTAAAGCGCCATAACCGTAAATACAACATTATAGCCCGTGTTAAAAAAAAAGCATATTATTATTCACCGGAGCAGACGTCTGTTCATCATTGTGACCTCAGTAATGATGCGGGTTTGATGGCGCTGTGCTCAAAGTGCCTGCTCCACATTGGCGTGTATTACGGTAGTTAAACGGGGAGTGGATTGATTCAGTTCCGACATGTTTAACCTCACTGGGCTCTCGGAAACGTAATCAATCGTTCTTTGGCTGAAGGCCCGGCCTGTGGATATGACATTCAGAATCACGCAGTGTTCATGGAATGAGGTTTCAGTAGGTTTAACTATAAACCTGTAACTGGAAAAGCCACATCTGGGACCTTTCATAGGTCCTACATTACACAGAACTGACTCTTGTGAGGTTTAGGTCATGGTACAATGTTGTTACCTCCTCAAAAACAGACCTGGAGTTGTGTTTTGTTTCAATCCAGGGCTGAAATCATCCAAATGATTCTACTGAAGGTGTATGGACCTCCTCTATTACCACATGACATCACAAGGTGGAACAGACAAAATGTTTACTCCCTACACTATCTGCTAAAGGTCCTTTTATTTTTATTTTTGCGGTGAAAAGTGTCTGAAAAATATAGTTTGAGCCGGAGGTATCTGTGGTTACAGAGGTGTTCCTCACAAGCACTAAAAGCCTCCACCGTGTGACTTTTCTCATGGAGGGATCCCACCTGCTGGTCACCACGGAGACTGCATAGCCCGTAATGTTCCGCAGTGTGGCATTAAACTTTTCTGAGTCCATAGAGATAAGCAGGTCAAGTTATAAGTCAGGTCTGTGAAGAGGTGACCCCACATACAGATATTTATGAGCAATAACAAAACACTTGTAATTGAAAGTTTAAGTTAAATACCGTTTGGAACATTCCGGGCTAAACATCAACAACTTTCTTGGCAAAGTCCTCACCAGAAAAGTTACATATTGTGTCTTTAAATATAGCAAAGTAGTTTAAAGGTTCTATATTACGCAAAACTGACTCTTGTGAGCGTCAAGTCGTGTTATAATGTTGTTTCCTCCTCAAAAACAGACCTGGAGCTGTGTTTTGTTTCATTCACACATGTTTGAGTAACACTTTATTATTAGTCTGTCTACATCTCCAACGCTCAAAATGCTCTGTTCCACCTTGTGATGTCATGAAGTGGTAGTTTTCAAGTTAACAGCTCCTTTTACCTTTAGTTCTGTAGAGATTGGCAATTCCAGACAGGACATTATCCAAATGATGAGTGAAGGTGTGTCTAGTTTAAAAACACAGTGGAGCACTTCCTGTATTACCACATGATGACATCACAAGGTGGAACAGAGCGTTTTCAGTTTGAGAGAAGAACTCAGCCTAAATATGCAGGGTTTGTGTGTTAAACATGTGTGAATGAAACAAAACACAACTCCAGGTCTGTTTGTGACGAGGAAACATTAGAACATAGATCAGAAAACGGCGTCATATGGAACATGGTTTTTATAGTCGAAAAGTCATTTTTATGGATCAGCCAATCACTGTCGACACTGTGTCATATCTGCCTGAGGAAGTGTGAACTTAGAAAACGCTGAGAGACGCAGAAAAGACTCTACAGAGCAGCTCATCTTAAGTGTGGGTGAAGTCGTGTCGTTCCAGCCCAGTTCCATTTACACATTTTTTATTTTTGAACATTTTGAGTCTGATTGTTTCAAAGGGAGTCTGCGAAAGCACTTTTACTAAAGAACAAAAGCTGGACAAGACTGGATTACTCCGACTTAAATGAAAACACAACTTTGAGTCTGATAATGAGGGAAAAACATTGTAACTTGGATGAGAGCACAAAAAGTAGAATTTTGATAATAATATGTCTGTCTCCTTCAAAATAAAGTTCTGCTTTAGCTTTTTAAATCCAGTGGTGGAAGGTAACGAAGTAAAAGCAGTAAAGTACTGTACTTTTTAGGTATCTGTACTTTACTTAAGTACATTTTAAAGAGGCTACTTTTACTTTACGTCTACTTCACTACATTTGACAGAAGATATCTTTCTTTTCAGTCCAGTTCAAATGTAGTGGAGTAGAAAGTAAAGTATTTTTATTATTGTATAAAACCTGTTGAAGAGACGAGGGGGTATTTTTTATCAAGGTCAAACACAAATAAACAAATAACGGAAAAAATATATTGTTTCTGTTGTAGTGATTTTGATAAAGAACTGTGTTAATTTGAAGCTTTATTTGATCTCAAAATCTGCGCAAAATACTTGTTCTTTTTAGTCTTTAAGTACATTTTTAAACAGGTTTTTTATTTGATCTCAAAATCTGCGCAAAATAATTGTTCTTTTTAGTTTTTAAGTACATTTTTAAACAGGTTTTTCTTGTGATACTTTTACATTTACTTGTGTATTTTTTTGCTCCTGTATCTGTACTTTTACTCAAGTAACAGAATGGAGTACTTCTTCCACCACGCTGCATCTCATTAGGTCAAAACTTTGCACTTTCACCTGTAGAAAAATGAGCCTACTTTGCCTTAGGCTCCACCCCCCCCGGTAAATCCCTCCAGATCCCTCTAAGCCAATTAGAGACTGGGGAACGGCCAACCAGGAAGTAAATTGGCCCTTGTCCTAATCTCCCCTGAGAGAACTGGACAACAGAAGCAAACGGCCGTGCAAAACGTAGCGGAACTTTTCACAGACTCCACGGCTCCACATTCGCACGTGGATTTTGTCCCTCTCCTCCCTCCGTATTTCACGTATTTCGCACCACGTATCCGCAGTAGATGTAGATTCCACGTGGGCCGCTCCGGATCTTGGCCCCGAAGCGACGCACCTCTGAGTCGAACAGGGGAGCGGACGCTGGAGGGGAGAGGAGGGGAGGGGGCGCTAGTGAGATTACACAGGGCTTAGTGTAAAAGTGCATGTGACGGATATGGACGCGATTAGCCTGAAGGAAGAGGGCGCCATTAATGAACTGTTCAGGGGTAAATGCTTAAAGGGCCCATATTACACCGTTTTCTAAGCCGCGTTAGTATTTTGTGATCTATGTTCTAATGTTGTTTCCTCATCACAAACAGACCTGGAGTTGTGTTTTGTTTCATTCACACATGTTTAACACACAAAAAACCCTGAATATTTATGCCGAGTTCTTCTCTCAAACGGAAAACGCACGGTCCCACCTTGTGATGTCATGCGGCGATACAGGAAGTGCTCCACTGTGTTTTTAAACTCCACACACCTTCACTAGAATCATTTGGATAATTGGATTTGCCAAACTCTACTGAACTAAAGGTAAAAGGAGCTGTTGACTTGAAAACTGCCTCTTCATGACATCACAAGGTGGAACAGAGCGTTTTGAGCTTTGGAGATGTAGACAGACTAATAATAAAACATGTGTGAATGAAACAAAACACAACTCCAGGTCTGTTTTTGAGGAGGTAACAACATTATAACATGACTTAAAGCTACAAGAGTCCGTTTTGTGTGACCTTTAATCCTTCACAATACTAATCAGTTGCTTTTGCCCAGTTAAAATCTTTGGCAAAATCAATCTCATTGTAGCTTATTCCATATTCAGATTCCATTACACAAATACATAATTACATCAAAACAAAATTAATATTCATCAAAAAATGTAATACTTTTCCATAACCGATGCACTACGCAACTTTTCAGGTCCTTTTCCAACTTGTCTCCATGGAGATGTTATTACGGTGCCTGGGATGTTCCATTAAACATGTCTGTCTTCATGGAGACAAGCAAGTGACACGACCGGGGAAGGGGTCAAAGGGGCCCCAGGGTCTTAGGGGCCCAGAAGTGGACCCTCTTCCTATTTATTTATATTAGAGGGGGGGCCCACGTGAGGTTTCTTGCCCCGGGCCTCTAAATTTCTGTCGACGGACCCGCACCGTGGTCAAGTTACTGGTCAGATCTGTGACGAGGCGACAGCGGTCCCCTAAGAACGTGTATCTGTAACTGAACACGCGCGAGTTTAATGCCACACTGTGAAACATTCCAGCCAAAGCAACTGCAACAGGTTTTCTTCTTGTAAATTTCACTTGTTTTATGACGTTATTAGCCATGTCTGTAGTTGCCATAGTTACTCACATGTTTTTGCGATGCATTATGGGAAGGCTGTTGCCCCGCTGTTCCCCCGCTCCTCCATTATAATCATTACAAAACCCTCTTGCGTTTTCCCGCTATTATCAAATGACACAATAATCGTCTTTGCTCACCCCGGGCCTCTGTTCGCACCTGCCGGCCCGCTCCACTCAATTTATTAAGTGTCTTGCTTCAGTAGCGCCGCGGTGCTAATGGCGACGCTCGCCGTATCCCGCAATGCACCTGTACGTTCAACACGGGCGAATATTTCTGCTTATCTGACTGTACAGCCGTGAAAAGGTCAACCGGGGTTTTTACTTATAGAAAGGCAAAAAAATACGAGCGTTTGTTACGAGATGCTCGGGAGCGTTTGCGACGGGCCGATTTCTGTGTGTGAAGCGGAGTTGATCCCGAGATGCTACTATAACTGCTGGGGTCGTCAAAAGTATCGAAAATCAGATGCTAACTAGAAGCTTGATACTCGTCCGAGCAGGTATTGATTCTCCAAAAACATGAATCTTTCCTGAATATCTTTAGAATGATGTTGAGCTGTGTCAGAACAAGTATAAGACCACTGTCGAAAATCACATTCTGTCGTCTAATGTTTTTTATTATCGTCGTGGTATCGGAATCGGTATCGAGTATCGAGTCTCTGAATGAATCGTCTTTGAATAAACTGTACTTTTTGCAGTCGTTTTGGAGTAGTCGGTCGCGTACTTCCCTCAAGTATTTTCTCAAAGTGACAGTGCTTTTACCTGAATATAAGTTTTTTCAACAAGTGACGCATGATTTTTGTTGAATGTTAAATACGTCTGTGTTTTAGGCTCCGTTCCTTCAGATATTATTTTGTTTTTTCTTATTTTTGTTGTCTGGATTCTTTCAAAAAATATGTTTTGACATTATTACACTAACAAAAATGGATAAATTTAGCAGGTACTTTTACAGGTACTTTCTTGAGTGGTAGTGTTATTTTCTCTAAATCGTTTTACTCTTCGTTAGAGTAGTTACTTGTACTTGTACATGTACTTGTGTAATACTGTATAGTTCTAATCTATTCTATTGTCTAAAGAATGTTTGTTTTTTTATTATCATCGTGGTATCAGAATCGGTATTGAGTCTATTCCTTAGTATCGAAATCGAGTTTGAAATTTTAGTATCGTGACGGCGCCATAGACTGTTTAAAGAAGTGACTAAGTGAGGGGACGTCACCCACTGTTTAAAGAAGTGACTAAGTGAGTGTGACGTCACCCGCAGCGTTCGGCTCCAGCCGAATGAAGCTCATCGAGGCCAGAGCAGTTATAGCGGCGAGTTCCATATTTTGAATTCCGACCGCGAGTATCATAGCAACCGAAGAGCCAATCCGGAGCGAGGCTGTTGAAGGTGACGCCCCTTCCCGCCCGCACCGCTCGTTTAATAACTACAGAGGGGTGTAAAAGCAGAAATCCCTCTCGAATGGGCGTCAGACATGGGCAGAGTGCATGATGGGATACTTGATGGCCAGGGCTCGTGCGGTTGGCAGAGGCGAGCGGAGGAAGCTTACTGGAGCTCGAGCGGCTAAGCCTGGGTTTAAAGGGCTGCCGCAGGAGTGTTAAGTGTGAAATCTAGAAACAACAAAGTGAAAAACAAACAGCTTTTCTCCTCTTTGTGGAGGGCTGCTAAAGAGAGAGGGATTGTGCTGGTATGAGGAGCTCTGTGTGTGTGTGTGTGTGTGTGTGTGTGTGTGTGTGTGTGTGTGTTGGATGTGTGTGTGCGTGTCAGATGTGTGTGTCAGATGTGTGTGTGTCAGGTGTGTGTGTGTGTCAGGTGTGTGTGTGTGTCAGGTGTGTGTGTGTGTCAGGTGTGTGTGTGTGTCAGGTGTGTGTGTGTGTCAGGTGTGTGTGTGTGTCAGGTGTGTGTGTGTGTCAGGTGTGTGTGTGTGTCAGGTGTGTGTGTGTGTCAGGTGTGTGTGTGTGTCAGGTGTGTGTGTGTGTCAGGTGTGTGTGTGTGTCAGGTGTGTGTGTGTGTCAGGTGTGTGTGTGTGTCGGATGTGTGTGTGTGTGTTGGATGTGTGTGTGTCAGATATATGTGTGTGTGTGGGTGTATGTGTGTATGTGCGCGTGTCATGTGTATGTGTGTGTGTGTGTGTGTGTGTCTGTGTGTGTGTGTGTGTGTGTCAGATGTGTGTGTGTGTGTGTGTGTGTGAGACAAAATGCTGCTGCTGTGATACAGAAGTGACATTTTCAACATTAAAAACACTCCTCACTCGACAGGAGACAATCTGCCGACTTCAGGACCAGATTCGCTTCTTCCCGACTTCAGGGAGGCGTGGCCCGGTTTAGGACGCGACCGCAAAACATCACCACGGCAACAGCCAATCGAACGGGGCAGACAGAGAGACGGACACAGAGGCGCGAGATACAAACTCGGGAAACGGCGAAAATAATTTAAAGATGGCGTCTTCTTCTTTCTTTCTTTCTCTTTATTTACGCAGAGAAACCCAACGAGACACACGGCCCCTGTTTAAAACACAACACAAACAGAAAAACAAACGAGTGCATAAATCCATTCGAAACATTAAAAACAGGAGCAGGTGTGTGTAGAAAAGTTCGTTACTGGATTATTAAAGTGCATTTGTGGCACTAAAGTCTCCAATTTTACTTTACGTCCTTGAAATATATTCCATTTTTGTGAAGCTAAACAGCCAAAAGCGCTTTTTCCCGTCTCAGTTGTGGCGCGGCCTTAGCCTTGTGCAGTCATGTGACCTCTCGTAAGGTTATTAAACTGACAAAAACAGAGCTATTAACGAGCGGGCGTGTCCAGACTTTTGACCGGTGGTGTGTTTTATGAGATGAGCCCTTGTGTTTATATTGATTATATTGATTATTCATAATTTACAAAGGTTTAGTGAAAATTCTCTGATCCAACCTTCAGTAGTTGGATCAATAATGTGAGGCCACCTACGCAAACTACGCAACTTTTAGCGCCACGGAGGTCTTATTGCTCTGTCTGGAATGTTCCGCGGTACGGCATTTAACGTATCTATCTCCACGGAGACGGGCAGGGGGCGCCATCGGGCCCAGCTGGAGGTCAGATCTTCTTAACGATCACAATAAGACGCCGTGTTCCTCAAGGGATTTGTGAGCTATAAACAAACAACTGTAATAGAATTAATGCGAAATTAATACGTTTAATGCCATAAGGTGGAACATTCCTGGTAAAGCATTGGCGTCTCCATGGAGCAGGTGTTGGACCATGCATGACATAAAGATGGCTGAACCTCCACCAGAGAAGTTCCATAGTACAGCTTTAAGTCTTAGTTTTAGACAGTTTAGTTTTACAGGTGAGATTGACAGGTGGGTCGTCCTGCTTCAGTCCTGCTTTAGTCCTGCTTTAGTCCTGCTTTAGTCCTGCTTTAGTCCTGGTTTGGTCCTTGTTTGGTCCTTGTTTGGTCCTGGTTTGGTCCTGGTTTAGTCCTGGTTTAGTCCTGGTTTGGTCCTGGTTTGGTCCTGGTTTAGTCCTGGTTTAGATCTCTGCTCCTGCCCTCACCTATGATCATGGTAATGACCAAAAGGACAAGACGGTGGATACAGGGGGTTAAATGAGTTTCCTCCGCAGGGTGGCCGGGCGCTCCCTTAGACATGGGGTGAGGAGCTTGGAGTAGAGCCGCTGCTCCTCCACGCGGAGAGGAGCAGCTGAGGTGTTCCGGGCACGTCCCACCGGGAGGAGGCCCCGGGGACGACCCAGGACGCGCTGAAGGGACCACGTCTCTCGGCTGGCCTGGGAGCACCTTGGGGTCCTCCGGAAAGAGTTGGCGGAAGTGTCTGGGGTGAGGGAAGTCTGGGGGTCCCCGCTTAGACTGCTGCCCCCCCGACCCGGCCCGCGGTAGAAGATGGAGTTGTTCAGTTACTCAGTGGAAAAACATTTTATTGTCATATAACTGGATATGACGCTGTTACTGACAAACCTTCTAGTATTTCCGTCTCTTTGCCCCTGTCCTGTCATGCGTTTGCCCCTGTCCTGTCATGCGTTTGCCCCTGTCCTGTCATCTCTTTGCCCCTGCCCCGTCTCTGTCTGGACACGCGGACGCGCTGAAGTGAGCGGTTCGTGCTGAGGTGCCGGTCGCAGCCGCAGAAGGTCGATACAAAGTTGTTGGCCGCTGCCGGAGATGAGCGAAAAACTCAATTATCAGCGATTTGTCCATTAAGCTCCGGGTCCTGTGCGCCGTGCGTGTCCGAACATGTCTGCAGACGCAAAGGATCATGGGTAATCACACCGCCAGGAACATCGCCTAGTTTTAATAATGACATGCGTAGGCAGTTTGTCCATAAAAACTATTAAACTATTAAAAGGTACAAGTTCATGTGTTTTTGATCCCATCTGATCCTCCTTATTGCAGCCCATTTTTATAATAGAACTAGATATGTATTTATTATGAAATATTGTTACTAGCAAAAAAAAAAGATGCACTGAAATTGGAAATATATTTTATGCAAATCTATCAAAATTAGAGGATATAGACTATTGTGAGATAGGATCAAAAATACTAGAATCAGCCACAAGGGGTCAGTAGTTGTTTGTTAATAACTTTTTCACCTTGTATCTATGGGTTTCAGAACATAGACTGTTTATGTAAATGGACGTAGCTAACCTGTTAGCCGCTACATTCCAAATAGGAAGTGATCATGGCCGCGCTTCCGGCTCCATCGACTCTGGCTCCAATTCACTTTCTATTGAAAAACTGTGTCCCCTCTCTCTGTAACTGCTGCTGTCAGACTCGTCATTTTGGTCTTAAATGTTCGTATTAACCCACTT
Organism: Periophthalmodon schlosseri; assembly: GCA_000787095.1. Taxonomy (NCBI): domain Eukaryota; kingdom Metazoa; phylum Chordata; class Actinopteri; order Gobiiformes; family Gobiidae; genus Periophthalmodon; species Periophthalmodon schlosseri. Next base: position 7,935 of record KN485663.1, on the reverse strand, counting down.
TACATGATCCTGGTAAAAGCCAAAGTTAAATCTGTCAACTGGACAACTCTTTTGAAGATAATGAGGTACAAATCTTAGCCAGAGAGAAGAAATGGTTTGAGAGGGGAGTTAAAGAAGCAATTTTTGTTAGGAAAGAAAATCCTTCCTTGAACAGGAATGGGGACCTCAGACATCACCTGTCACCGATACACAACCCCATCCTCAGACCCAACAAAGGAGACAAAGAACAATAGAACCAGCCAGGGCCATTAAGGTTGAACGGAGGCTCGTTAAGGCTGAAACTGTAAACAATAGCTTTTTACAGTTTCAGTGTAGTTAGCGCCTCCCTTCAGGTAGATATAAGGCAGTGTCCAGCAGTAATCTGACCAGAACTGAAGAAGCGGCTTGGACGAGCAGCCAAACGTCTTCACTCCTACAACTTTTTGTCCAGTTGACAGATTTAACGTTGGCTTTTACTATGGATCAGACCTGGATTACACCTACATGATCCTGGTGTTTTCTTTCAACTATTGTGTCCGTAAATCAAGATATGAACATTAATAACAGACAAATCAGGCGCCTTCTTTCCCCGAGGTCGCTCCCGCTAGCGGCAACAGCCTCGCTCCGGATTGGCTCTTTGGTTGCTATGATACTCGCGGTCGGAATTCCAAATATGGAACTCGCCGCTATAACTGCTCCGGCCTCGACGAGCTTCATTTGACTGGAGCCGAGCGCTGCGGGCGACGTCACGCTCACTTAGTCCACGTCTTTACACAGTCTATGGTTTCAGAATGATGAAAAAATCGGACCGTTTCCATAGCAATTAACAATTTAAAACCAAATATTACATCTTTTGAATGAGAAAGTGCCTCTAAATGTTCGTTATAACATTTAAACGCATTTACCCCGGAACTAAAATGCCCCTAATTTGACTCTATCTGCGTTATGTCTGTGCCAGTTTTACTTTTCAGCTTTCCTCCCTGTTTTAACATTCCAATAATCTGCTGCTAACACATTTCTAAATAAAACCCACATTCCAAAGACACATTCTTCATTTTTGCAGCTCCTCGTTGTGACTGTTCCTCCAGGGCCACCGTAGCTGCTGTACTAAATGATGTGTGAAGAGGGAGGCGAGTTTTGAGCAACTTTGAAAGCGCCCGGGGTGTGTCTGCAGATAAACGGCGGCATAAAACCAACCTGGAGACATAAAACAAAAAATCTCATTCTATCACCGCTCGTGTCTCAAATGTGGACTGAAAGCTGTCATCATCGTCTTCGTCGTCTTCATCACAGACTCACTCCTCCGGGCTGTTCAAACGCCGCTCCTGCCATAAAGTAAGACGGGGACCGCGGGCGTTGTTGTGTTAAGAGTTTTCCAAGGTTCTTTGTCTAATAATGCGAGTTTATAGACAGTGTAATTACAGAACAAATAAACAGCGAGGACGGAGCAGGGGGAGGAAGACGACGGCGGTTATACTGGTGTAATAGCGAAGCGAGTACGGTCTGGTGTTATCGAGCTGTTTACAGTGGGTTAAGAGAAAGAGGTTAATCCCTGTGGTGTAAAATGGCCAGTGGGTTTCTTTCTTATGTCTTTTTTTGTCCATTTATACAGGGGAACCCATCGAGAGCGCGTGGGCGGCCGGTTTAAAATACAATACAAACTGAAAAACAAACGAAACAAACAAGTAAACAAGTCCATGTAAAACATTAAAAACAGGAGCAGGTGTTGGGATAAAAGTTCGTTACCGCATTATTAAATTGCGATTGTGTCACAGACGTATCCAGTTTGGCTTTTCCTTGGAGTGTTTTCCGTTTTTGTGAAGCGAAACGGCTAAAAGACTCTTTCACGTCTCAGTTTTGGTTTGGTTCGTCCTTAGCTTTATAGAGTCATGTGACCTGGTGTTAAACGGTCCCGTATCAGGGTTAATCTGGTACAGGCAGAGTTGGGAAGTAGTTTTCATTTGGTGGTACTCGGAATACAGTTACTTTTCAAATTTTAAAGGAACACACGGCGGTATTTGATGACACGTTTAGGCTTCAAACCGCACGGTATTAGAGAGAAAAATGGAAGAATGGAAAACGCTGATCTTGTGGTGAGGCAGGTTTGTTTTTCCTTCTCCAATTAGTGCTAAATAAAAGCATAACAAACGGTGAAACAAACATAACGCTCACTTAGAGACAGGACGAGGAGCTCAGTCACACTGGAGGAGCTCGAAGTAGAGCCGCTGCTCCTCCACATTGAGAGGCCTCGGGGTCGGAGGAAGCGCCTGGGGTGCTGCTCCTGTGACCCAGCCTCGGATAAACGGGAGAAGACGGGTGGATGGAGTTGTTCAGAGGAGTTGATGCTGTTACTGACAAAGGTTCAAGTCTTTCCCTGTCCTGCGTTTGGCCCTGTCCTGGCTCCGTGTGTGGCGCTGCTAACGTGCTAACGTGCTAACGCTAAACTCTACAATCAAAGGAATACGTCGCTGTATCTGATCACACGTTTAGGCTTCAAACTGCACGATACTGGAGAGAAAAACAGAAAACGCTGACCTTGTGGTGAGGCAGGTGTGATTTTTCCTTCTCCAGTCAATGATGGAAATGCAGAACAAACAGTGAAACAAACATAAAGCTGTTTTTAATCCTACGCTGTGTTTTTACTCTATCATTTAAACACAATGTAAAAGTATTCCAAGTATTCAGAATGCAGTACTCTGATTGGACCATGTATCTGAATATGTTACAAAATACATTTTAATGCAGGTATTTGGTATTTTGTAACGAAACACGTCACGATAACACAGTTTGAAGTGCGATACATCGTTGATGTAGACGATAAACGAAAACACTGAAACCAAACCATGAAGCAGAAATATCCACCCAAAAAAGTATTCTAAATGTACAATATTGTTGAAAAATATGTCAAATCAAATGTATTTCTAAAAAACAACCACAGCTGTCCCAAAGTGCTGAACAAAGGCCATTTAAAGTGTAATCTTATAAAACAAAACATGGATAAAACAATAGTGAAGTGTCCCGCTCAGCTCGTGTTTAAACCCAGTGCAAACAAATTAATTTTCAACAAAGATTTACAAATATTTACAGACTGGGCTGGTCTAAGACCTAAAGGAAGATTGTTCCAGAGTCTGGGACCAGCTGCAGCAAAAGCTCGGTCCTCTCGAGTTTGTAGTTGGAACCTTGGAACATCTAAAATCATCAGGTCTGCTGATCTCGACGTTCTGCCGTGAACATGGACAGAAGCTCAGAGAAACGGGGAGGGGCCAAACCACGAGACGTTTAAAAACCATCGTGAGAATCTTAAAGTCGGTCCTGAAGCCAACGGAGCCGGAGCAGAGCGGCCCACACCGGAGAAATGTGCTGGGAACAATATGAGCTGCAGTAAATAAATAACAGAATGCAACTCTTAAAGGTGCACTGCGCAACCTTTGTCCATGGAGATGTTTTTGCTTTGCCTGGAATGTTCCACGGTATGACATTAAACATATCCATCTGGCATTTATTCATTACGTGTGTTTCTGTTGCTTAAAGATACAGTAATTCCTTGTGAGAATAGGGGCACCTCTCCACAGATCTGAATTGTGACGTAGCGTCGTGCTGTAACCTGCCTGTCTCCTTTGTGATTGATGGGTTTAATCTATGCTGTGGAACGTTCTAGACAAAGCAATAAGATTTCCATGGAGACAAGTAGTGTCGCAGGTGGCGGACCACAACTTCTGCTAGAAATATTACGTTTTGCACCTTTAAGTAGTGAGTTTGTGTCTATAATGAGTCCATAAGTTCATAATTCAACTCTCACCGTACGTCTGTGCAGTATTTATCATGACAGGCCTGTGTACATGTTATGAGAAATTCAAAGTAATTAGCAAAGTTGGATCAAAGTATTTAAGTACTGCTTTGTACTTGTTTATTCTTGGAGCTAGCGCAGCATGTTTAAAAAGCGGCTTTGTAAAATCAGTTTATTAATTCATGAGTGGTTCCCATATCACAAGAATATGCATCCAGGGCTGATTCTTATGCAGAAAACGCTAATAGCCAGTTGATTAGTTATAAAAAAAAGCCTAACCTTGGGCTGCAAAGTTTGACTTTTCAAACTACCGATCATGGCCGGTGACAGAAATTTGGGGGCCCGGGGCAAGAAACCTCACACGGGCCCCCCCTTTCTAATATTAATGAATTGGAAGAGGGTCTGACTCTGAGCCCCTGACACCGTAAAGCACAAAAACTCTTAAGCACAGGCCAGTATTTAGTTTTGGTCGATTTGCTGCCTAGAACATACACACAAAAATGTATATTAACACTTAAATACGAAGCGATAACTGCACTAAATGTGATACACAGCTCTCTTATAGGTTTGTGGTTAAAAAAAAAAAAAAAAATGGCGGGGGGGGAGTTTGTAATAAATTTAAATCACGTCATTTGAGGAAATTAATCAAAACCTGCACTATATATCGGCCAAAATTATCGGCAGAGCTTCTCGGCCATCGGTTGCTCTGGATTCTACAATCGGTATCGGCATCGATCATGAAAAAAACCCCCCACACATATCGGTTGATCTCTACAACAGACCTCTTTGTCCCCCCTCCGTTGACTCCCCTGCTCACGATAATCCCTCCTTCCAGAACAGAGCTAAACATTATTGGCGCCGTTACCTCAGTGTGGCAGTTTCCAGTCACGAAAAGCCCACGTTACATGAAATATTTACATTTGTTTTAATACGAGTTAAATAATAGTCAAAATACTAGATTGTGATGAAGAAAATGATTTTTTAAAAATTATAAATTAACATAATCTTTTGACTAGTTTTATTCGTTCGTTTTATAAATGCACCACAGATAAAAGCAGTTTACATGTAAGAGCCTGACCTTATTCCTGAGTCTGAGGGGACGATCTCTCGTTTTCCTTTCACATTTCCACATTTAAAGGTTCTATGTTACACAAAATAAAAAAATAAATAATACATTTACTGTTTTGAGCTTTTAGTCATGTTCTAATGCTGTTACCTCCTCAAAAACATACTTGGAGTTGTGTTTTGTTTCATTCACACATGTTTGAGTAACACTTTATTATTAGTCTGTCTACATCTCCAAAGCTCAAAATGCTCCGTTCCACCTTGTGATGTCATGAAGTGTCAGTCAGTAGCTCCTTTTACCCTTAGTTCAGTAGAGACTGGCAAGTCCACGGCTGAAATGATCCAAATGATTCTAGTGAAGGTGTGTGGAGTTTAAAAACACAGTGGAGCACTTCCTGTATCACCACATGACATCACAAGGTGGAACAGAGCATTTTGAGGTTTGGAGATGTAGACAGACTAATAATAAAGTGTTACTCAAACATGTGTGAATGAAACAAAACACAACTCCAGGTCTGTTTGTGACGAGGAAACGACATTAAAACAGAGATCAGAAAACGGTGTAATACGTCCGCTTTAATCTTAATTTGGGAATAACTACACGCTTGTTAAACAACATTAGAACATACATCAGAAAACGGCGTAATACGTCCGCTTTAATCTTAACCTGGGAATAAATACACACGTCTGTTTAGCTACTGCACACGGGATTTCCTTAGTAAAGACGATAAAATAAATCGACGTAAAGATGCACTGCGTAACATTTTTGGCCCGCCCTCTGCTTGTTCCCGCAGAGCTGCTATTGCTTTGTATGTTCCTCAATATGAGATTAATCCGAATTATCTGTCGCCATGGAGACAAGAAAATGACACCAGTTCGAGTGTCACGCGTGGAGAGCCGACCCCCCTCACTGTGAGAACGCATTTGTCTGGAAATAAACCAAACCACAGCCGTCCATTTAAACGAGCTGAAAATCCATAGGTCATATAAATGTACATATCTTCTTTCCACATCGATTTTACAAACAAACACAACATGAATCTTGCTTTGCTCTGATCATTTGAACCTCACCTTAGGCTTGGATTGTAAAGATCAAAACTAGGGACGCGCCGATCCAGCTTCAACAGTTCCGATACCGATTTTCGATGCTATTCTTGAAGGATCTGCCGATACTCGATATCAACCGCCACCAGGGCAGAGGCTGAAAACAGCATTTATTTACTTTGCACAAAAATGAAACAAGCTGAAACGGATCCAAATGTGTTACGTAACTGTTCTTTATCTCTCAAGGAACGACAAACAAACTCAAACATTCTGAGACTTTCTGATCCGACTACGACCAGTAAAAAGTCTCATTACATCAGTTTATACGTCCATTTTTTTTTTCAGTATCGGTGCCGTAAAATGGGTTTGTTTAATGCCATGCTGTGGAACATTCCAGGTAAAGCAACAACATCTCAGTGGCTCCTTTACATTAAAGCGGCCATATGACGTTATTTTCTGATCCATGTTCTAATGTTTCCTCGTCACAAACAGACCTGGAGTTGTGTCTTGTTTCGCACAAAAACCCTGCGGATTTAGGCTGAGAAAACACTCCGTTCCACCTTGTGATGTCATTTGGTAATACAGGAAGTGCTCCACTGTGTTTTTAAACTCCACACACCTTCACTAGAATCATTTGGACAAGTTCAGTCTTGGAATTGCCAATCTGTACTAAACAAAAATAAAAGGTAGCTGATAATAATACCTCTTCGTGACATCACAAGGTGGAACAGAGCATTTTGCGCTATGGAGATGTAGACAGCCTAATAATGAGTTACTCAAACATGTGTGAATGAAACCAAACACAACTCCAGGTCTGTTTTTGAGGAGGTAACGACATTAGAACATGACTTAACGCTCACAAGAGTCAGTTTTGTGTAATATACTGTAGGACCTTTAATTTCCAGTGGCATATTTCAAAATTTAAATTGAGTTATTTACAAATCTTGCTGAGTAGCTGTAACTTCACTACAAAGCCATTTCTGTCCACAAACGCGTCCAGCTGCCCTGAGCGTCGCTCTGTCAGCACTTCCCATGACATTTCATTCTAATCCATATGTTGCTGTATGTTTGCTCTACGTCAGCACAGCTCCTGGTAGAATTATTGCCTTGTCAAAATCTGTGACGTCATGTGACATTCAGCGCTAACGCACGAAGTCCAATACGCTATGCTAATCATGCCTCAATCGTCTTGAATTAAACATATTACCGAGAAGGGCAGGGCGGGCGTCGCGGTTTCTCTCTCTTCTCCTGATGTGTTGACGTTAACTACGACCACAAACCGGCTGGCGCACAAATCCCTCAATATTTTCTTATTCCAAGTGATTTCTGGATGTAGTCGGTGCTAAAATATTCCACTTCATACGTTCCCAGAGACAGTGGCGTGTTGGGAATCTCGGTGGAATTCCAGATCAGTCCGTGGTGCGATCCGTTCCAGTTGGCAGAGGAGGATTTTGCCAGCTGCATATATTCCCCTTAAGTCCCGCTTCTTCAGTCTTTTTGAGTTCGCCCCGTGTTTGGATTGACCTGCCAAAATGAGCCGTGGGTACAGCTTTCGTAGAGATGCTGGAGCCAGAATTCTGTGGTCAATCTTGTTGTTTTATTCAAATTAATCCTTATTTATTTGTTCGTTAGCTTATTCTACCACGATGCTAAATTACGTTTCAGTTGCTAATGCTAACTACCTCCTCGTGGACAGAACCCAAATCAAAAATAGTTATCATTTCACATCAACAACAATAATCAAAATACTAAAAATACTAAAAAAAACCACTTTCTTTAGACAATAGAATATGATTTTCAATTCAGGAACGGTTCATTTCTGTCCTGTCAATGTGACTTTTTTAGTATCGAAACCTGCTCAAATGAGTATCTACTTTTGATTTCGTTTTTTCTACTTTGATAAAGTTTGGTGAAGTGTCTTGCCCCAGAGCACAACTTCAATATGCACTGGTCGGAGCTGGGATTGAACCAACGACCTTTGAGTTTGGGCGACCGCTCTCTCACCACTTTTAACCAACTTGACAAATTGTTGTAGAAAAATAAATAAATTAATTAATTAA
>KN485661.1:28657-52473 GCA_000787095.1 Periophthalmodon schlosseri | reverse complement strand
AATAAGTATATGTGTGGGTTGAATTATTAATTCTATAGGAACATAGCCTTGAGTCCCACACCCTTAACATGTGATTTGTTGTTAGAGCTGGTATGATTTAAAAGTGAAAAGCACATTTATCTTGTGTAGTGGGGTTATTGCACCTCATTGTTGTATTGTTACAGTGTCATAATTTAGTGGCTGGAGGTGGAAAAATGCATTGTGCTTTAGTCTCATGAGAACATTTCTTTTAATCGGCTGTTTTAAATGTCCCTGGAATAATGGGATTTGTTCAGCCAAATTGAGCTTTTACTGTTAAATAAAACATGTTCTTTGATGCAGCATGGAGCCACCTGCTGTGTAGAGGCCTACATCTATTTCCAGAAAGACATATCCAGCCTTGTCCTTCTTACAAATGCTCTTGCAATAATAGGAATTCACAACTATACAATATCATTTCAAAGTGATGCAGCTGCAGTGACACTAAAGGTATGAGTTAGTCACCTTATATCTCTTTCTTTGCCAAATGGTGCAGAGGATAATGCATTGCTAATTTAACAAATGTAAAATGGTACTCTGTAAAGAATAGGACACTACTTTTTAAGCTGTGATGTAAAGTCCAAAGTTCACCAGAGGGCACTGATAATTGGTCACTGATGAACCAGCTGTTTCCACACAGGATGGAAGAAAGCTAATAAACACGTGGACGGCCTCAAATGGAAAACTGTTGGAGATGTAATTCTCTTTTTTGACAGATGCCAAGAAACCTTTTTGTATGAGTGTATTATCATTGCACTGCTGAGTCACCTGGTCCACAGACAATACAATATACAATGATTCATTCAAATGTTATTCCAAAATTGCACTGAGCGAGGTAGTTCATTATAATAAAGTAATTATTTTATTTTGCAGGCTTAATCCGAAAAGGGAAAAACCATAAATGATTGTTTTTTCCTCTATTGGGCCAACTTAAAAATATGTATATAATTGCCACGAGGCCAGCGGGCCAACTTACAAGACAGACACAATATGTTTTTCAAGATAATCTTTTCAATGTTTTTCCAGAAAAGTTACATAGTGCACCTTTAATAAACATATATGAGATCCATATGTAAACATGCCAGACTGTGGACTCATTTAATAGTATTATAATTCAGTATTATGATTCAGTAGTAGTGTATTAGTGACGATTGTTATGATTAGTCGTGGCAACCCTAATAACATAAAATACCAAACAGTATTCATTGTTTGTCATGGGTGTAAAGCTTGAATATATTTAACACAGCATCAGTAACAGTCAGTATTATCATGTCATGTTTCTGATCCAGCAAACTTCAAAAACACCTACTACCTTCTGCTTTCCCTTCTGTGCACCTGTCAGACACGACTGGGCTTGAACAGAAATATGTCCTGATTCAGGGACCAGAGAGAATAACAGAGAGGACATGACACTGAGGCTGATTCTGCTCCATCATCACTCCATCTCGTTTCATCTAGCCCAGTGGATTCACCCAAACCTGTCCGTGATTACACTCACCTTGTCAGTCAATCACCTCAGTGCCCACATTTATGGGGCAGTTAGCAACTCATGAATGATTTACCTGTAATTAACAACAAGGTGCTTAAAAATACCTTACTGATAGAGAAATGGCATTTCTGTGCTGTGCCAGCCCCACACTGCCAGCTCAGTCTTTGTTATCTTGGCCTACGTCATCAATATGGTATAATACTCCCTACAATGGAAGCATAAACAGACTGGACTAAACTAGAATGGACAATACTAATGCCTTGAAGGTTCATGTTTCCGGGTCCTGGGTCTTGTACTGACGATAAAAAAACTGTGTTAGAACTCCAGCCTCATGCTTCTTCCAAGTCCTGGGCTACTTCAGTTTATTCAACAGCACTTGCAAAACACACGTTCTTACTGGGAGCACAGTCACCTCTCCACAGATCTAATAGTAACTTGACCTTGTGGCATTATCTGCTTCTCTAAATGAAGATAGGTAAGTTTGATGCCATACATTGGATCATTCCAGGCAAAACAATAACATCTCTAGACAAAAGCAGATGTGTACCTTCACTCAGAAAAGTTACATAATGCACCTTCAACATACAAACAATGTAAAACAATGACACCATGCAGATAGTGGGCCCTCGCATTTCATTAACCAATATATTTGAGACGTGTTTACTGTAACCTACTGTTGTGTGTGAGCCTCAGTTTTTTCCACAAAACAATCCCCTGGTGCCTTCACACTTAACTGCTGAAGAAGCACATGGTGAAGTGATTAACAGGAGCTTAGTTGCGTGTCCGAGTCCCTGGTGTGGATTTGTGAGGACATGAGCCAGCTGCTGCGGTTCAGGCGGTCAGTGGTGATTGTGCTCTCTCCAGATGACTCTACAGCTGCCTCACACACAGTGGGGCCTGGGCACAGTGACACAGGCAGGGTACTGTTTCCATCAGTGTGCATCATGTCAGGATGCCCTTGTCAAAATGTGAGGCCCCATAATGAAAGTGATGTGGCTGTTGTTTTGTGCTGGTTTATCTGTCGCTGCGGTAACAACGGTGGCATACACACCTCACAGCAAAAAGGTTTCGGATTCGACTCCCAAATCCTCAATGGTCCAGACCAAGCCTAGCTCAAGATGGAGATGGGTCCCTGAGCGCACTGCAGCGCCCACCACTCTTGACAGGTTGGCCCAGCGGCATTGAACGATGGGTCAAATGCAGAGGACAAATTTCCCTATGGGGACAATAAAGTGCACATTAACCTTAACCTTGATTATCATCAGAGCACTGGTGTAATTAAAATTGTAAAAATATGCACACATGATATATGAGTATTAAAAGGAATTAAAAGGAGTAAATGACTCAAGCACATGAGCAATACTCATCATAATTATCACTTCTTCAGTCATCTTCAGTTCAGTCTTTGACAAATAAAAGTCTAATGAAAAACTGTCCTATTGTCTTTTGCTATTGTGTAATGTTGTCTGGTCCATACACTTTTCAAAAATAGAACTGTTGTCTTATTGCTATTTAAAAAAAAATATTTTATTGCATGATCTGTTTTTATACTGTATGTTGCGCACTACAATAACCTTAAAAGACATCTGTATCCTTCTGAACCGTCAGTGCCTCAAGGCTGTACACAGAATACATTGTCAGTTTCAAATCTCCTCATCAAATTCCTCTGCTTTTGTTCAGGAGGTGTCAGCTTACAGTTCAAATCAAAGTGAGCCATGTCAAGCAGACAGGAAGAAAGCGATACAAAGAAGAAGAGATCAGATACATGCAGACTACTGCTTAAAATTGATTTCTGTCATGTAAGAATGGTGTTTATGTGAAACTTAATAAAATGAATTCAATTAAAGCTACTTTTGCTATTTGTATGTTTTCCATATATGTTTGCCAAGAGCCATGAGAATGATTTCTATTTTTAGATTTACAAAAAAAAAACAAAAAACCATGGACACAACACAATGTAGTGTGATGTTTTGCTGTAGCAATGCATGTCACAGCTGCAGTTTACATCCTGGGCTAATTAAAAGTCAAATAATTTGTCAAATGCTACTGTTGGAAGCTGATTATAGAAGAAGGGTGCTATATTGCTACAAAGCTCTATACAAAAATCAGACTATTTTATTAAATGAGCTCCACTTGGCAGGATGGTACGTATTGTTTTTGATGTGGGAATGTAGGAGGCAATTAATTCCTGTTGCACTAAATATGCAAGGGGGTTATTTGCATCATTCTAAATCTGTAAAATCTTTAACTAGTATCTGTTCTTGTCATCCATAATAAGCTGTTTATCAGGTAGCATCACCAAAGTTGTGCTTATACAATATAAGGCTTTGTTTCCTTCTATAAAACACTGTGCTTTAGTGTGTTCTGGAGGGCTGAGTGACCCAGGATCAGGAAGAAGAGAGGAATGGACACATCAGAAGTCCTGTTTGCTGCTTACAGAAAACACACAGGCATAGGCAGTGCATGCGTCATACTCCAAGGAGATTAAATTTACTTATAAACAAGGACAATAGGAGAAGAGGCTATTTTATGCATTTTAGATTTATATCATTTATTTTTGTTTACAGTTATACATAGGTGCACTATTTTTTCTGCTACCTGCTTGTCTCCATGGAGATGTTATTGCTTTGCCTGGAATATTCCACAGTATGGCAGTAAAACTATCTATTTAGCTTTTTTTTTTAATTATGGTGTTGATGGACATAGAGATGGACAAGTTTAATGCCACTATGTGGAACATTTCAGGCAAAGCACTAACATCTTCATGGAGACAAGCAAGTAACAGAGCTCCCACCAGAAAAGTTACCCACTCCCTAGAAAATGTACATAAAACATGAACAAACTATAGGCCAAAACTATACCAGGACATCCCCCTTTCCTTACATAACACACCCAAGAATTTGCAACGTTCCAAACTATTTACATAAACAGATTTGCATAAGTGGGAGGAGCTAAATCCTTCTGCGAACAACCAACAACGGAAGCACAGACCTCACCTCTGGCATGGGCTTTAAAGGCTGTGTAATAAAACACTGATAATGCCGTGTGCTGTAGACGTAATTGACCTCGCTGTGAACAGTAAAGTGCAAAGATAAAAGGAGCAGTGCAGTGGGGTCAGCCGTGTTTGAAGGCAGCTCTGTGGGCTTGTGAATACAACCTGCTTTTATCGGCCACCACACAACAAAACACCAAACCAGGGCTGCATTTGCATTCTAAACACGCTAACAATCAGTGAGTGGAAATATCAAAGCAATACAGGCCCCTTCATCTACTTTTGTATTTGTCAATATAATATGTTTTATTAAAAGATGCTTGTAAAATGACAATGTTGTTGGCTTCTCTGCAGCCGCTCAAGTAGGCCTATGTCTTTGCAATGGAGATGAATGGAATTTCTGTGTACTCATCTGAAGGAATATTTGAGAAACATGAATTATGAATGAGTTATCGTCCACAGATAAGTAGAGTAATGAAGCTGGCAGAACAAGCAGATCGGGTACATTTTAAAATAGGACAGTTCTTTGTGGACATGTGATGTGGCTATCAATGATTCAGCTGTAGTGATATAGCCCAACATGTGACGGGACAGGACAGAGGGGAGAGCAGATCCCAGTGTGATATTATAGAGTCTGTACACAAGTTTAATCCATAGGCAGAGAAATTCACATGATCAAAATATATGTATTTTAGATTTCAATTTGGTATGGATCACTGATACCTTTCTAACTGGAGGCACTGCTCTGTCTGAAGCTCTGTGACTCAAGTTGTGATTCAGGTAATACTGTAATGATCTGATATTTTGTGTTTAGTTCAGAGTTGCCACCTTTTGTTGTTCTTGTAACTGTTTATGTGTTGTTGTTAATGTAACTGCTTTTGTATGTGACACTTGGTTGCTATGCCGGTAAGTTGACATGAAGGTTCTATTTGTCAGTTACTGGTCGGTTTTGGGACTGGCTCTAGTGAGTTGAGACTACTGTTCTGCTCTTGTTTTGGATTACAGTAGGCCATGTGTTCAGAAAATAAACAACTAGAAGACATTCGCTTTCCTTACACCAGAACGCTACAATACAATTTTCTTTTAGCACAATCTGACCAGAAAGAACTACAACAGGTGACTAGATTTTGAAGTGCCTGCTAAATAAGTCAGAGTAATGTCACTGCAAAGTATCAGTTGATATGTAGTAAATATTGATGTGCTGTATATATTAACATGCTCATTGACATGCATGAAACCTTAAGAACACACGTGAAGCACAAAATTACCACGTGATGTTGCTAAAATGTTTTTTTCTTTAACTGAAGGACTTATTATGTGTATCTAGAATCAAATGGAAGAAAATTGTTACTTAAGTAAAAGTAAAGAGAAAAGTAAAAGTAAAAGTAACAACTGAAAAAATCTACTTAAGTAAAAGTATTAAAGTACCTGTTTAAAAATGTACTTAAAGAGTAAAAAGTAAAAGTATATCGTGCAGATTTTGAGGTCTTATAAGTCTTCAAATGCAGTGATTGATACAGATTTGTGCTGAATTTTCATCAACAGAAAACGAACTGAACAGATTTTTTTCCTAGCTGTTTTTATTTGTATATTTTTGTTTCCTCAATGAACATGTAAAAAATAAACCTGTCAGCCTTTTCAGCAGGTCTCAGACAATAATAAAAAATACTTTTACTTTACAGTCCAGTTAAAAATGTAGTGGAGCAGAATGTACAGATACCTGCTCTCAAATGCAGTGAAGTAAAAGTAAAAAGTATCCACTTATGTAAAATCTACTTAAGTGGCATTAACATATCACCACTAAATAACAACTCAATCTTGGCAAAAATTTCAGTGACTGAAAGACAGAGGTTAAAGTAGTAACACAGGTTGACAAATGCAAACACATTGTTGCATTGTGAATTGTACAATGGGTTTGAGATGACGTCAGAACATTCTATAATCCAATATATTTTGTTACAGATGGGGGGCTACTAAAATTCATGTTGTTAAAATGCTTATTTTTGTAGTACCGAGTTAGGGTCCAGTCATTAATAGAAAAAAATCAGGTTCAACATTTGTGAATTTTACTTTTGGATATTTGTTATGAGAATACCAAGTAATTAATAAGTAAAAATGGTAAACCTCTCCCATTTAGGAGTCTGACCTGGCTCAATCTAATATATATGTACTTTTTAATTAGATTTTTTCTGCCATCCGTCCCTCTGTCTACTCAGTCTGGCCTCTGCAACACTAGCCTTACCTGATCCTTATCTGTTTATTGCAGACAACACATGGGCTATTATTTACCAAGAGAGACCACAAGGCCAAGGTTTGCTGTTAAATCCTCCAATACATCAGGGTTAACTAAAACCATGTGTCCAATCAGACGAGAATGAAGGCCACGAAGGGCTCTTTCAAAGAAACAGGAGAACGCTGAGGAAGTCTTGACTGACATCTAAGTGGAAAATTGCAGTATTTATGATCTTAGACTTACAATAGACACAAAAAATAAATACTTTGGTTTTATTTTGTTTAATCTTCCTCAAAGGCAGAGTATGTTTGTGAAGAGAAGATAATTTGACATCATTTCTTTGCTCTATTAACTTTCGGTCTGCTGCTCCCATGCCCTGTTTGGTTGGCTGTCCCTTAATGACTTGTCCTCCAAACAGCAGATGAGGTTTTAGAGCAGTCATTAAGCTGTGAGTAAAATGAAAATGAATGGTGATTCGTGAGGTGACCAGGCGAGGCAACTTTTGTGTTTGTGCAGTAGACAATAAACCTGTAGCCAATGCATTAAAGGAGGGTGAAGAAAAAACTGTGAATGTGGTGTATGAGTGAGTGTTGGTGCTGGTGGGAGGGGCAGATGGTGCGGATTGGCAACGTCACTTCTGTCAGTCTGCTCCAGGGCAATGTAAAGCGCTTTGTCTTGACACTCTATAAATTCAATGCATTATTATTATAAGATCATCCCAGGTGTCCTGCTAAGGGATTTTAACCCCAAACTTTCGTGTGTCAGTTTACAGTGTGCTAATTACACTGAAAAAGAAGCAGTCATTATCACGTCACCTCCACTCATCCTCCCGCTCTATAGCCAAACTGCTCCTTATAAAATGTAAAACTCCTCCCCTTTCAGCAGTGCAACATCTCCTTTTATCTTTTCTCAGCATCAGCAGCTCTGAGGACCAGCGTCAAGGCTCCACGTGAAAACATGACCTGGTAAGTTCATATTCAGAACAAAAGGTCTTTCTTTACATGGTCAAAGTAATAAATGTATAATCAACTATTAAAATTCTAAATGATCTGCTTGTCTGTCATTCCCTTTTGCAAACATAATTGGAACTTTGGTTGTACATTATGTAGGAGAATCTAGGCACCTGGTAAAAAGCATGCTATGGATGAGAGATATGATTACAAGCTCGGTCTATCTTTCTGTATTTTCCCCATTATTATCCTGTCCGCGTAACTGTCTCTATATATAGAAAGTAAAAATGTAATGGTTGGAGAGAGGGAAGATAAATGTGTTAGTAAATTGAAATGGGGCATATGTAATACCAGCAAATTTTATAGGAACATGCAGTTGAACAAAACTTTGAATATCTTCCATAGAACCACATGTTTTAACCATCTGGTATTGTGTATTTCAGATCAAGTTTCAATCATAATTATATTTGATACACCTACACACAATGATACATGAGACACAATGAGGTATACATTTTTAATCAGTTCATTAGTCACAATATTAAATAATGGGCTCGTTAGGAGGTGTGCCTATTCTTGTAACATTTATATAATCCATTTGTAATGTCTTAAAATACGTTTTCCATGTGAGGTAATGTCCTTATACCTTACACCTTAAACCAAATCATTTTCCAGTCTGTTCCCATTGGCTCATTTCAGAAAAAAATCAATTCATCAGTAATAATTTGACAAACAGCACAGTTGTCTGGTGTGAAGCAGTAATCCTCCTCTGTGTCATATCCTGCTTGTGTCTGTCAAAAATAAATGATTGATGGAACAGACAGTAATCTTATCATCTAAAAATAGATACGCACGCCTGTCCGTCATCAGCACACACACATTCACATCAAAGTCATCATTATTCATTGATAAATGATGCTGGATGTCCTATGAAATATGAAGCTGTATTGGTACAAAGGGTACAGTAAATAAAACAAAAGGTCTTTTAATGATGTGGATTTTTGGCACTTTGAGGCAGAATTTGTTTTGATCTAGTAAAGGTTAGGAACATGAAAATAGGGGGATGGACTCCCAGAGATCTCAGTGCCAGTTCTGCAAACATTACTGGGTTTGATGTTTGAGCCACTGTTGCGTAACAGATTTAAATGTATGTATAGTTTGCTTCCTGTCCAATGTTATGGACTGAACCATACGTTCCCTTATGCTGCTGTCTGCAGGAAGAAAGATAATCAAATGGAATCCATCCCATGTTTGTTCAAATCAATCCTGGGCATCAGATAGACACCTGATGCATTGGCTGAGACACGCTATATTAAGTCTGACATGTCATAAACTATTTCAGAGTGTAATTGAGGCCAGCAGCCGCCAGGAAGATAACAGAGGATTACATAACCAACTCCTTCCAAAAGGGTTATTTTGTCATTTTTGTGGTATGGTTCTCAGATGTCATATTGCAGAGAAACTTTTCTGAACAAGAATTTTGTTATTTTGTGATGTGATGTGTAAAGTTAGACTTGACCACTACAGCATCATCATCAGTAATGGGTTCTTAATGCTCATTGACCGAAACTGGAACAGCAGCAAAACACGATATGTCACATGTCATGTTTATTGGGCCCATAGGGACATTTGTCCATTGACCTTTGACCCATCCCTCAATGCTGGATGAACCTGTCAGGAGCAGTGGGTGCTACAGTGCTGTGCCTTGAGACACATCTCCTAATCGTGAGGCTTGGTCAGGACTACAAGCTTCACCCACATAAACTTTAAAACCACACTGAGGTTATGGTACATTTGTGGACTCTAGTGGAAGTGGAAGAGTACTTCTTCAAATGTTTCTGAGGATTATATTTGTGTGCAATTCAAGACCAATCGGCATGTCGATATGATCAGGTTGTACGAGAAATAACTCATTGCCACCATACAGAGGTATAATGAGAGGCAAACGTCTTTGTATTATATTGTAAACATAGCATATGAACATTGCAAAAAAGGGGAAAAGTTTCAATCCCAACACGAAGAATAGGCAGACAACAATGATTCATATTTGGCAGTGTTCATTTGCTAATTGATTCTTTCACACATTGTATGAGCTGCCCACGCCTTTCCATTTAATGAGCCATACAGTACAATACAATACAGTGAATTTTGCATAAACATTGTCTGAGCAAACAGACGCAAATAAAACTGATGATCTGCTGTTTGAGTATCGACTAATATTAATATTTGCACATTGCTGCACACTGAAGAAGCAAGATAACGATGTGAAATATAAATAGTCTTTTCCGAATAGGCCTATATCCATGAGCCTAAATACATTTTACATTGCATTATGGAAATGCGACAACTTTCACTTATCATTTTTACTTTAGCATCAAGCATGATCTTATTTGAAGTGAACTGTTTGTGTTTCTCAAGCCCATGAGGCTCTGTGCAGTGAAATGTGACTGAATGATCTTGTGCTCTTGTACGTCAGCAGTGGAGGAGGAACCAGAGGGTTGGCTCTAAGCTACAACAAACAGGGAAGAGGAGCGCGCTATAAGTAGAGAATGAAACGGGACAGCGTCAAAACAGCGCAGACAGCGGAGGAGCGGTGGAGATGTGGGCAGCAGCGGGCAGCGCGAATTAAAGCAGAGGTTTGTTTTTGACGGGCTGACCTCATATTTTAATAGCGTCATCAAATCCAGCGTGTGAGGCAGAAGTGTGTGACCTCGTGCCGTGCGCCCGGCGCGCCTCTGTATCGCTGCACGCTCCAAACCCTGGATGGGCTCCAGGCTTCAGCACTGACAGCGGACAGCTCCGTGGCGCGACCCGGACCCTGGTCTCTGAACACCGCTCCTGATGCGCGAACTTCCAGATTGGCTCGAGTCTGGTCCATGTCCACACTAAAGGAGAGGTCCGACGCACTTCGAGCTCAATATGTACCAGGGACATTTACAGGTATGTCCACTAACGGCAGCGAGGCGCACTTTGAGTCATGCTGCCCGTATAGTTCGGGTCAAGGGCATTTATTACTCTACAGTGTCAGTCAAGACAAGTCTGGAGCAAAAGAGAACTCATCACAGCTGACAGCACAGCGACTATTGGCAGACAAACCCGATTCTGTTCATAAATGTTATTGTTCAACAGAAGGAAGATGCTGTAATTTGTTTATTATCTTGGATAGAGCCCACTTGGGAATTGTTCTCAACGCTCTGTCAGCTCTATGTTTCCAAGTCATCAGCGAGAAAACAAGCTCGTGCTGCGTCCCACGTGCACGAATAGATGAAAACATTGCCATGATGATGACACTGGAAATGCTGAGCCGTTTATTTTAGTTTTTTGATGTGCAAATTAATGTTTTAATTTGAGAATTTTGCTAATTCGTCTAATTTTACGTCAATACGTTGTAGGGGAAAATTTAGACAAGTTAGTGAACTTTGTAAGTGATCTTGTGGTCAGGTTTCGTGTTCCCGTGTGCTATTAACACGGATGCTTATGTATTCTAATTGTGCATGCACTGTAATGGAAACAGCCTTTACAGTAGGCTAGGAGCTATTGTCATCCTCACTCATCTTGTTTTAAAGCAGTGCTGTCAGCTGATTGAGACACTGTAGCTCCAGACAGTTGATTATGTAATAAAAGACCAGTCCTGAGTCAGGGCTTTTGAGGAGAGCATTAAGGACCAAAAGTTAATATTTTATGATATATTTCTCCTGCAACACCACTCATTGAAAATGCATGAATAAAGCGGACGCCTCTTCTTGTTACTTTTATCCATGTTCTATTAGTGAAGGGTCATTGGAGAGGCTGCATTAAGTCAGATGAAAACCAATGTACTAGCAATGTAATAGTACCCATTTCACCCATTTTATGTTCATAACCACACGCATGCCATCACACTGTGCACTGTTTGCATTCAGACTAATAGGAAATCGTCCACTGTTACATTCATGAGCCCAATTTAGCTCAAAATGTCCAGTAAACGTTGTATCTGATGGTAATAGATCTTGCTGTGACGCACGGTTTGTGTAACAAAAGCGTTTATCATGCTGTTTCAAACACTTTCTCTTCAGATATATGTGTGTGTGTGTGTGTGTGTGTGAGAGAGGTTGCCTGAGGTTGTAGTTCAAAATGATACAGTACAGGGTGCAAGAAAAATGTGCTCTTTTTATCATTGACATTGGCCATAACATTACAACCACACTTCTTAGGGGATGGGACATATTAGACCACAAATAGTGAACATTTTGTCCACAAACGTGATGTGTTTGAAACTGGGAAAAACTGGACTTATAATGGATGACATGGGTCAGTGCATCTCCCAAACATGCTGTCCCCTTGTGTTCCTGTCTGTAGAAATTGTACTAGTCCAAAAAGCTTTAGAGTCCATGGATTTCAGATAGCGATTAACAATTTAAAACATATTGTACCTTTTGAATGGGAAAAAGTCCTCAAAATGTTGTAGATAACAGGAATGTGAAACTCATTATTGAATAAGAGAATAATTCTGGTTTTGAATTTAAATTTGATTGATTGATTGATGATTACATATAAGGCATACTCATGATTTTTGTTTATTCCGACAGTGTGGTATCCTAATGGGACCTTTGTATTTCGCTTATATCCTTGTGAGAGCACATTGTGGTATAGAAATTCAAAACGCATCCTATAGCCATTTGGACAGAGAAACATTAGTCAAACACACTGTAATATCAAATGTCAAGAAAAGTGCATTTTGATCAATCAATATTTTCACTTAGAGCTCATAAGTCAGGTGAGGTAAAGACAATGCACATGCCTTTTGTCCTCCTTCATTCAACTTTTAATTTAGCTGTCTACTCGAGGAACTCTGTCTACCAAGAACATGCTTGCTGTGAACATGGACACAATATCGGCCGGATCAAATATCTTATAGTGAGATGGATTTCAAAGTGGTAACAAAACTTGCCCTCTCAGCTGGAACGGAGCAAGGTCTTTGTATGGTCTGGCAAGGTCGCCAAAATGTTAAATACATTCCAAAATACATAATTAGTCAATTAGTTTGGGTCTAAGTCTACCAGTGTTTTCATCTAAGTTTGTTCTATTACTTTCAGGATTTAAAAATATAATTCTTCCATATGTGGGACAGATTGGTGAAAAATATTTGCCAATATTTCAGTATTTAATTTGCCAGCTGAAGACTATGTTACTAGTAATGGAGAAGACCAATGTGCTATAAAAAGTAATTGAGAGGTGTGGATATCATTGCTCTTTGTGAACTGTGCTTCTGAAGGTGCAATTGAAGACAGAAGGAGGAGCTGACTCAGCACTCTCCCATAAAACCAAACATAGATGAGATACCAATCGATACTCCATAGAGCTTAATGCGTTCTCTGTGGCACATTCCTATTACATTTGTGACATTCTAAATCAGGCTGCAGTGTGCTCCCTCCCTGCTCCATATGTTTACTGTAAATCTAATTAGTTACTGTTTGTACTCTGAGTAAAAGACATTTCTTGGTTCAGTAGAAATTATGTGTGAAGGCCTTTGGATATTTGCTCACTTAAACACAACACGGTTATGTAATTTTATTTGCATATTCAGAATCCCCGAGGAAAAATCTTGTGTTGATCAAGATTGAGCATCTTAAAATCCCATTTGTTTACAGTATCTTTTCATTACTGTTTGGGTTTTGAAATTGCGTAACTGGCTGCTTGTTTATATGTAATTTAGAACTACGGAAAAAGCGGCGAGTTATTCAGAATTAATTTAGTGAATTTGCATTTCTTTTTTTCCAGCTCCATTCGCCCAGATGAGATGTGTCAAGAACTCAAATTAGCATGAATAAACATATGTTATGAAAAGAGATAAATGCCACTCAAAGCTAAAAAAAATCTGTTTTAATTTAGGTTTGGAGGGAAGGTTATAGTATTTTTCTCTAGGTTAGCAAACAAAGCAAAGGCGTCAATAAAATCAATAGCATGCTAACGGGGGTGACAGGTTGCTTAGAGCCACTGTATGTGTACATAGGGCATTCTAATCTCTTTGGTAACCTCACAGGTCATAAAACGTCCATCAAACCCAATCCTATGAGAGTTGAGACACTGTAAAATCTAAACAATGGGTGATTGATAGGTTACAAACATTTTTTTTTTTTTAAATATAGTTTATTTTCTTTAAACCATATAAAATGGCTTTCAATATTAATTTCCTGAACATAAACAATAAAGACTTTTAATCATTGCTATTTAACACAACAGTACAACAGTACCTCAGTTGGGTTGAGTGCCTGTCCACTGATCCGAAGGTTGGCGGTTCGAATCCCGCTCTCGACGTAAACATCATTGGTTGAGGGGTCAGATCCACTGACCCACAGATTGACAGTGTGATTCCAGCTCCCACAGATATATGCTGTTGTGGTGTCCTTGGGCAAGAAACTTAACCCACCTAATCGCCAGTGTGTGATGAATGTGTGTGTGAATGGGTGAGTGGTTCTTTCATGTAAAGTGCTTTGAGTGCTTTGAAGGTGGAAAAGTGCTGTATAAAAAATGTGACCAACAATAGCCCAATGTATTCTTCCAAAGTATGAACTCTGCAGACCTCTCAGATAAAAAGATCTAAGCTGATCATTGATGAGTAGAAATGATCTTGATTCAAATTCCACTGATTGTTCTAATGGAGATAGACTGCAATGATGGCCAAACTTCAAACTGATGGCGAAAACTATTCAAGAATAATTGGCAAGGAAGCACCCACCCCCATTATATTATAGCCTCTGCCATTTTAAAGCCCTCCTTTTATATAAATACAAACATGGAGATGTTTTAAGACTGGATATGTTGTTTTATCTTAACTAAAATGAGCAGAATATGCGAGGAAATTCAACACATTCAAGCAAAATAAAGCTGTATTTGATAGAATACTGGAAGCAAGGTAAAATCAATCAAATCAGTGACTTGGTAAGCAGGCAGGCAGAGCATGCATATTGTATCTTCTCTGGTAATTTCAAGGGTCACAAAATATTTTATTCACTGTTGACATCTCATAAGAAGTCCAGATGTTGTACAGTTGTGGGCAGCGTTAATACTCGACAAAGGAGGTCGTCCAAATACTTCCGCTGAGGGAGTTTTAATGCCGCTTTGATTAAAGAAGTGAGCTCTTGATTAATGGTGATTTAATAGGCCTGCCTCTTTCGGAGCCCACTGTAATCAGTCAAACATAGCTGGAACGAACTCACATGCATTACAGGACAGGAGATGGCGATAATGGAAGCCTCGCTCAAACCGTTATTAGCCGTGAATACGTCATAGCATTTTGCATTGTGACTTTAGCTTGGTTTTGAATTAGGTTTTATTAAAATGGACAGGCACTACTGCAAATTTGGCAGCTTTCTATTCAAAAGCAGCAGACTATAATCCAACTGAATAGTGTTTTTTGTCAAGCCTATAACAGCATGTCGACAATCTATTGACAAACATCTATAGACAAACTTTATATTGTCTAAATGGCATCGGATGTGGAAAAAATAATATAAACTTATACTTTTATTAGTTCACAGTGGATTCCCAATTTTCACTGATTTAATATATTCCATTGAGTGAAGGTCTGGTCATAATTTCAGTTGTAAGATAGGGCCACTCTTAAATCTCGAGGTTCTTTTCCTTTATGTTTTCCGTCTGGGACATCTCAGCCCATCTTCTGTATAAATCACATTTTTGATGGTCTGACACAGCCTAATCCATTCATCCAGACTTGACATGGACAAAAATTATACGTAATCTCTTGTAATGTTATATGACTGACTAGACTGGATTTCTGTTTACACGGATTAAATGTACCAGCTAAATTACCTAAGATCACCAGGTTGGGACCCACAGTTGTGAAGAGTCAGTCTTCTTCTGATTAATCTTTTAAAGTTGCAACATCAGTGAGATAGAATCGGAAATGCCAGCAAAAACTATTCTTATTATCGTTGTTGGCAATTTATCTTTGTATGTGGTGGCACCCAGTTTTCAGTGTTTGGCGGCAGTGGTAGTCCGTGGTTGAGTAGTTAATGTGCTACAGAGAACATGATCAGCTTGTAGGACTGGTAAAGCGGACTACAGGGCGACTAAGAAGGATTTCGGTCACATCAGCAGCATTGGGGCCATAAGCAGATTGAGCAGAGAGCATTTGTTCTTGCTGTGTGAATATTTACAGATTTTCAAGCTCTGCCCTTGTTGTATCAGTACTACTAAACGTAATGACGATGGGGTCAGATAGGAGAGTGAAAACATCTCCAAAAATGAAAATGGATTAAACCTAAATGCGTCTTGGTGCGTGATTAAAAATTGATTATTCATTGTGTACTATGTGGTTGCCTGAGTTCAGTGCCAATAGGAGCCTTACTGGCACACTTGAGCAACTCCATTAGAGATCGTAATGATTTATGTCAGAATATGGATTTTCTTGGGAGTGATTTATCATTACCATTTATAACTAAGAAAACAACAAATGGAATCAAATGTATTAATGTTTTCTGCAGAATTTTACTAAGAATCCATTGAATTACCAAAAGACACAAACTCCAAAAGGGACAGTTATTTGTGGAACAGATCAGATTGTTTTGTAATAAAGTAATAAAACTAGAAAATTACCCTGAGCTTGAGACTTGACCTTATAGGCCAGTATGTTGTTTCAGTTGACCACCCAATTAAAGGAGGACCTTATTTTAGCACTTATGCAAATATGGCACTGCTCAAAATGTGATTACACAGTTCTCTGATGTGTGCAGTGAAATAAGGTTGTGGATAAGTTTGTTGCCATTTCAAATCATATAATTTACATATTTGCTTACATATTGGCCTAAAGATTGGCTTATCAACATCGGTTTCTCTAGTTTCTAAACAATTAGTATCGCCATCAGGCATGAAAAAAAACCATATCAGATCTCAATTTTAACTAGGGAGCTTATATAAACTATATCCTCTTGAGATACAGACTAGATTCCACCTACTAAAACATCAGTGTCTATTCAAAGAGTGGTGTTCTCAGTTCTAAGGTCATATATTACATAAAACTGACTCTTGTGAGCTTTAAGCCATGTTATAATGTTGTGACCTCATCAAAAACATACCTGGAGTGGTGTTTTGTTTCATTCACACATGTTTGAGTAACCCTTTATTATTAGTCTGTTTACATCTCCAAAGCTCAAAATGCTCTGTTCCACCTTTTGTTATCATGAAGCTGTAGTTTTCATGTTAACAGCTACCGTTTACCTTTAGTTCAGTAGAGATTGGGTTTGCAGGGCTGAAATGATCAAAATGATTCTAGTGAAGGTGTATGAAGTTTAAAAACACAGTGAAGCATATGCTGTATCGCCACATGACATCACAAGGTGGAACAGAGCGTTTTCTGATTGAGAGAAGAAATATGCAGGGTTTGTGTGTTAAATATGTGTGAATGAAAGAAAACACAACTCTGGGTATGTTAGTGATGTGGAAACAACATTATAACAGAGATCAGAAAATAGTGTAATATGGGCCCTTTAAGCTCAGCTAGACTAATATTTTGTTCAGCACAGCCAGGATGACATAATAGTGTTGTCTCACCTCATAGACAGTGAAGACCGTACATCTGTCTTGGAGTCATTATTATGGGGAGGGTTTGGCCTGAACTCTTGACTCACCCGCCAAATGTCACCGCAGCATTGACAGTGTTCTCAGACAACATTTCTCAAAAGCATCACTGTTAAGGACCTATATTCACAGCTCTCTCTCTTGGTAGATTTCCTTTGGGCATTTGTCTTCTCTGAGTCTGTTAACGCAGCAGCCCTCTAAACCCCACATGGAGAGTCCCATGAGTTACTGTATAAAGCCACTTTTTTCCCCCCACAAAAGTAGGACAAGCCCCAGCATCTTTGTTACCGTGGGAGCAGAGGGGCGTGGGGGGAAGCGGGTAGCCCATCCATCTCACTCGCCTGAGCCATTCATAACAGTCTTCTCCAACTGGGAATTCATTGCTCCAGATAGCAGGCGTCTCCAGGCTGCAGTGGGGGAGAGTGTCCGATCCTTAGGGGAGATAGAGGCGATTGTGGATGTTGATAAACACATGTGCACATCAGTGTGGCAGATGTGAGCGTCACCTTCAGTTTACTCTAAAGGGGAATGGGTGTACACTTTATATAGCTGCATTTCCTCAAAGCACACCAGCTATCATTTCATTGCCATATAAGTGTTTCTAAGAGGACTCAATTTGTTACAGCCTAATTTCAATTAATACAAACATTTTAGGTGGCTACTGAAAGAACTTTGAGCAGTATAAATGACCCAAATTATTTCATTTCAATCAAAGCAAAAACATTTGAATTCATTTGTGTGGATTATGGAGAATATCGTGTAACCATATTATATTACTGTATTTTGCTGAATCATTTCTATACCAGATGCCCTTCATAAAAATCTAACTGAGGTTTACAAGGCTCCTAAAGGTGTGTCAACTTTTCTGGTGGTTCGCAACGTGCTTGTTTCCATTGAGATGTTATTGCTTTGCATGAAATGTCCCACAGTAAGACAACGTCAATCTCCATGGCGACAAGCAAGTTGCAGGTTAGATCTGTAGAGAGGCGACCCCACTTATTAGAATGCATTTCAAGGCATATAATATAGATAAAAAAATCCCATAACTGA
Source organism: Periophthalmodon schlosseri (assembly GCA_000787095.1). Taxonomy (NCBI): domain Eukaryota; kingdom Metazoa; phylum Chordata; class Actinopteri; order Gobiiformes; family Gobiidae; genus Periophthalmodon; species Periophthalmodon schlosseri. The sequence continues at coordinate 34,162 of KN485661.1, read as the reverse complement.
ATGAATACAAGTTGGGTATGTGTAACACTTGCTTGAGATCCAGAATACACACTTGTTCAATACTTTACGAAGATGTGAGTCTGGTGAATCTCCCTGTTTTCAAATGGACGTGATTGACAGGTGGAGGGACATGCATGGTCCGCCCGTATTGGAAAAAATAAAGGAAAAAAATATAACAGAGGGCTGAAAAACCTTGTGGATTTTAAAGAATCAGTGAGTGAAGCATTAAACTCTGTTAATCTGAGGTGAGATAAATGTTATTTTATTTGTAAATCAAAGGTGACCATTGAGCTTCTTTGTTTCACATGCATCGCTGAAAAAAAACAAATCTGATTGCACAATGATTTGGCTGGGCTTGAGGTGCGACAAAGGGAGTGAGAACCAGACTGATATCAATCTGTACAAAAAATACACAGGGATATCAGTCTGGTTTTCCCAGGCAAGTGTAACACCATACTGTAGAACATTTCAGGCAAAACACATTTTCATTACAAGAATGCCGGGCCTTTTACCAGAAAAGTTACATAGTGCACCTTTAAACTCCACAAATTAACTCGTCATCATGAGGCTCTTATAGCAACGAGCAGAGACTATTTTCAGCAGTGAGATATAGAATCAGTGGCACACAGTTAACAGATGAATCATGGCTCTTGTCTCTATCTCTGCACTTCCCTGTCGCAGTTTAACTCAGAGAATCCGTTCACACGCCTCTAGCAGCAGATCTGACAAACGCACTGCCGACATGTGCCTGCAGACTTCAGCCTAGCCACTCTATCTTCACCCTCTGCTTTTCTCTGCGAGCCTTCTCTGATAATTATAAGAAATGTCACCGTATTATTACGGCAATTAGCACAAACCTACAAATACTGATTACTGCCCTCTAATGATCATTAATGTCGACTTAGGAAGGGAACAGGCAAGATATTGTGCACAAGTGGAACTGATGGGCCTGTTCTTGCTGTTAGATGTATTTCAATGGCTTTTCGTTGTGTGGCCTGATGATTTGTCTTAAAAATGACTTTTGTTGAGTAGCTTTTACCACTGAGAATAAATTGAGCAAAATTGTTATGATAATATGCTTGAAATTGCAGCTTGGTAAGAACATGAAAGTTATGGTTTTTAAATGTTATTGAATTGTACTGTTTTTTATTTATTTTTTGGGAAATGTTAGCAATAGGAAGACTGAATGAACTATAGTGTGGAGATGTAAGCATTTTGTGGTCCACTTTAAGGAACAGTTGAAGCAGTGCTTTGCTTGAGGTCTACGTGTGTCATATGAGTTATAACTAATTGCATATTATTTTGCTACTGATGCGCAGACTTTATTCGGGACAGTTTCTTAAGTGCTCAGAATAAGGAAATGCACAAAGTCATGTTTCAAGCCTAGAGGACCTAAAGCGCTGAAAATTCAAACTCACCTCATTATTTCCCACACTGATGCTCATGTAGCCTCCAGCCAACTGAAACCCCTCTAATGGGAATAAGCCAGGAAAAATGAATGAAAGCTTAATAATACTACACTGTCATGTCTCTTTATCTTGTTGTCAATGCTGGATGACTTCCTCGATGTGTACTAGGTCAAAGGCAAGAAGCAAATGTGTCTATAAATACCTATGGGACCCATGTAGTTAAAGGGGGGGCATATTATGTATGTCATGTTCCCTCATAATTAGCTTACCCAATGTTGTATTGACATTCATTCATGCGTGTTTGAATAATCCTATTGTTCTGCATTCAAGGCTTTAGTGCTCAGGAAATTTATGTTTTCACCTACCCCCTATGTCTGCTCTCTGCTCTGTATATATTTGCAGTTATTCCAAAAACGCCAGTCTACAGGTTATATGGTTCAAAAATGTTATATAATAATATATATTTTTCAACAGTAAAAACAAGTAAATAAAAATCTGCTATAGCTAGACATGCACTAACAAAATGTAAAATAATCATCTATGTATGTTATTAAAGCATACAAAAAAGCATACTAATGTCCATACATTCCTGGCAGAAAATGGGTCTGGGCTTTTGGACATGATCTGGCTGTACAGATGGGATGTGTGCATAGTTCAAGGGTACACCACCAAAAGATCTGGAGACAGGAGGATTTTTATAATCAAACCACAGCCCCTCCCCTGAGGTGAGCTGCTCCCAAAACATGCTCTCTAACACTTGTGTGGGAGGGCATCTGTGAGCCTGCGGGCGCACTGGCCTCTCCATACAAGTGTAGGTAATGAGGCAAGGCATAGGCTTGTGATTCATATGTGTGCACATGACACAAGGGGTCAAAGGTCACAATGCCCCAGTGCACAGTCTGCTCCTCCACAAAGCAGCACAAGAGACCAAATGAGCAGCTGAAAGCAACAGAGGGAGGGACAACAGAAGGCTCTAGAGAATACTGTACAGAAGCTGGTCAATAACACAATGGGCTGTTGTAACTGTGAAAACACACAATGAAACATCAAAGGTTGGAACATTAACAGAATTTTACTGCTATGAAAATGCAAGACATTTGTACACACTGATATTTGAGATATTTAACACGGTAAACTATTTGTAATAAGGGTATAATTAAATCTGTAAAGTATGCAGTGTTGCTGGATTTATTAAATTTACACTGCCTCTAGTAGTGTTCCCACGATACTAAAATTTCAAACTTGTTTTCGATAATCTCGATAATTCCATAGTGATCCATGGGGGTATACTAGTCTATGTGGTCTTATACTTGTTCTGATACAGCTCAAGATCATTTTAAAGCTATTCAGGGAAGGTTCATTTCTGTCTGTGAATGTGATTTTTTAGTATTGATACTTGCTCAAATGAGCATCTAGTTTTGATACTAGTTTTAGTATTGATTAGTATCAGATACTTTTGACAACCCTAGTCTCTAGTAGAAATGACTTTAAGATCATGTTATATTGTGTCCAGTATAATGGCAGACAAAGAATAAGGGCTACAATTTAGCCATGTAAAAACATAGCAGCAGAACAAAGGCACATCTCAGAGCAAAGGTCCCTTTTAAAGCTCTCCCTTTTCACTCCATCTCCTGTGGATAGAAAAATGTAGCTCTATTGTACTCTCCAATTCATCCAGTGTCAGAGCAATCTATCACTGACGGTCACAGGGACGTGTCTCTGTGCATTTGTGCAGAGAAAAGCCTCATGCGGTATAGAAAGAGAGAAGAGAGACATTTGTTGCATTAGACCTTGATTTTACCATATTGGCTTCAGTTTGCAGCGCCATGGACAGTTACAAGGTTGTCTGAAACACAGATGGAAAGATTAACATGTGCATAATCGTATTAAAATAGCATTTATGTTTAAGCCTCATCCACCACAGAGACCCCAGTTCAGTGTCCTCAGTGCTGGTCACATGACTGTCCTGCACCAGGTGAACACCACCTCGCTTCACCTTGATGAGAAAGTTTAGATAGAAGAGAGCTTTATTTAGTTCTCCTCCACATAACTTCACTGTCCTAAACAAATTAATAGTTCATACACACCTTGTCTTTGTAAATACAAAAGCTGAAACAGCTGAATCATTTTCTTACAAAACCTCAGGTCATGAACTTTTAATAATAATAATAATAATAATAATAATAATAATAACAATAATAATAATAATAATAATAATAATCTTCATTTAATTTTTTTCTATTTTGCGGAGTATCAAAATGTATTCATGTTAAGAACTGACCGAGGGGGTTCTAACAATGGTACTTATATTGGACCAATCAGTCAAATCCCTGAGCTCCAACGCAGCAGCGGGAGAGGTTCATTATGGACTTGCATACGTTTGTAAATATATTTCTGAAATACTGTCCAAGTCGATGCTAATGCTTTATCTCTTGTTTGCCCATCTTTGTCCACTAGATGGAGTAGAGAGGCACATTCAGATGTACTGATACATTCTACTTATACAAAGGCGCTTGTACTGTAGAAAGACATTATTTGGTCTTATAACAAAATACACAAAGTTAAATGAAAGCTTTCATCATTTGCTTGAGTTGTGAGCAGGAATCACAGTGGTTCAGATATCATGTGAATAATAATTTGTTCCATAACGATCTGACTCGCTGAATAGACACTCATTAATCTTGTTAAATGTAGATCAAGCCGGGTCAGTGATTCTAATAAAAACCTATGCACAAACATGAGCCCAGTTAATTACTCACATTCTGCTTTATGTGGCAGATTTAGTCCAGTGAATGCCTTTCATCATGTGAGCAGTAGAATCTCTAGCGAATGTATGGTACAGGAACAAGAGTGTCGACAGTATATAGAAATAGTGTTGCAATGTACAAAAGATAAGCAAGCTCTTAAGATAAAATGCCTGGGTATTTAAAGCAAAGCAGCCACCAAGAACTGTCTCAGGGCTAGTTTTATATTTGCACCATGAAAATTATTCATTAATATTAATTAAAGGTTTGAAAAGACATTAAATAGGTGCATGATTCATGTTTCTCATCACAAACCTATGTACAATGGACTGTACAAGACCTGAACTTTAGAAAGACTCTCACCTTTTCCTAATAAGTCACAACAACACATAAGACGTTTTAAGGTGTAATCCTTCACCAACGTAACCTTTCTACTTCAACATACTGTCACCAACCCGACCAATAAGAAGCTAGTCCATCAATTAAAGCAGGCTTGTACCTCAGGGAGACAAATGGAGTGTCTCCAAAAGGACACAACTCACTGTAGGAAGGTGCTCTGTAAGAGGAGACAAAATTGCAAAATAAAATATAAGTTTGTTTATTACTAAGTTATAGCATTGTTTACACCAGGAAGTGATGTTTCTATTTTGGAGAAAGTCATTTTGAAAAATTACTCAGACTAAAACATTTATGGGTTTTCATATTGAATATTTCTGATGAAAATACTATATGATCAATACAGGAATATTGGCTTCTGTCTCGGGGGGGTGTGGCTTTACATTACGGAATCTGAAAATGAGTGTCGGGCTGGATCAATACAAGGTTTGCGTTACTGGTACCTGAACTATACTTTTTTCCAATACCTGCATTCACCTTTATATATAGTATGAAGCAGATGTAGATATAAAGAAAATAAAAATGGAAATAAATTCACTCAAAATAAACAAACAAACATGAGAGAAATAAAAAATAATGGACTGCAGCAAACAAGAAGGTAAAAAGTGACTGCTTGTCAGCTCTTTACAGATCTTTTATGTGTAAATACACTCCTCACTGGAACTCAAAACTGGATGTATTTCCTGCTTTGAAGAACAATATTATGCCTATTATCACCATTGATTTGGCTGCATTTATTCAAGGCTTTCATTCCATATATAAGCTGAAACTGTTGGAGGAAAATCACATGTTAGACCCATAATGGCTGCCACTCCTCTGCTGTTCCATTGCACAAAGTTTGAATAAATCATCTGTTGAGGTGGAAACTCTCCAGGCTGGCAAAGGCCACAAGGCGCTAACACACACTAAGGTGCATGACGTCATCACTAGCCTCTCAAGCAATCAGCACCAATGCC
>KN485660.1:152743-186484 GCA_000787095.1 Periophthalmodon schlosseri | reverse complement strand
CATACATATATATATACACACACACACCGGTACATATAAATACACATATATATGCCTCCAAACCAGGACTGTAAGAGGACCAATTCTGACTATCTCCACTACTACAATACACTGGGGAAAAAACAAGACTAAATCCAAATCCTAAACTTAAAGTGAAACCAAAACAAAACCAGGACTAGACTAAGACTATATCCAACTGGGACTTGCATTTGGACCTTGGTGTTTCAAAAATTCTATGTGCGGCCCTGAAAGCTAAAAGGTGAAGTTAAGATCATGACAAAACAAAACATTAGCCAGTGTAGCTTAGAGTGCATAGCTCTGACTGGGCCATAGTTTAACACTGGTTCAGCCTCACACTGGCTTTAGTCTCTGGGGATGTGGAGCTAAAGCAGGCAGAAAACGAGGTGAACAAACAGAGCAAATTAACCCTGATCCCAGCTCGGAGCCCCACTGCTACACTAACCATGTTTATTCTGTGTCAGACTGGCCTCCCAGAGAGCGGAGAGAGAGGGACAACATGGTGATCCAGATACAGGGTGGATAAGGCTATATGGAGTAAATGTAATTCCACAATTCCAATTATTAAAGTTGCACTATGTAACTTTTTGTCTCCATGGATATGTTATTGCTTTGCCTCTAATGTTGCACAGTATGGCCTTAAATGCATTTTGTTGTTGTTGTTAAAAATACAGAAAAAAATACAGTTTCATATCACACCTTTAACTTTAGCAAGGTAAATATTCTAAATGAAATCAGACTAGGTCAGACTAGATGTTTTTAGGAATTTAGGATTCAGATGTTCACTATATCTTCATTGAATAGTAATCATGACTAAATCTATACTAAGCACAATAAGGTAGGCTTTGAAGGTAGGTAAACAAGTGTCATAGGTGGCAAGATGATTGAGTGGCTCACAACAAGATGATCCAGGGTTCAATCCCTAAGCCAGGAGGGGCCTTTGTGTGTGTAGTTTGCATGTTCTCCTAGTGCAGAAAACCAATTTGTCTATAGGGGTAGACAAACAAGTACACATTTCTTTATAATAAATCAATGTAATATGCACAACTGCTGAAAAAATGGGCCTTCATGTTATAGTAAAAGAAAACTGAAATGTGTCAACTGGACAAATTTGAATTTGACAGATTTGAATTTTTCTTTTACTATGGATCATACTTGGACGACTGAGGGATTACACAGACGCCTTCATGTTATGTTATACTGATACATTGCCACCATGACCTCCAATTCTACTTCTAATTCTATCACTTTTTACTAGAGCAACTACTGTTACTAGTAGTAGTACTTCTCAGTCATCACTATCACTAATAGTACAACAGTGCATTACTTTATAGAATGTACAAGAAGTATTGTCAGTAAACATTTCTAATAACTATACTGTAATAAGTAATTGCCCTTAAGGTGTTAATTCATAATTAACAAATATCTTATTAAGAAAGATTCGGGGTTAGTAAGTACATAATTAATACCCTTACTCTGACTCCAAACCCTAACCCCTTACCATATTGTCCTCTATAGTTGACATTTTTAAAGAAAACACAGATCAATGTTATTTCAAGTCATTTAGTTCCAATTACTTTTACACAAGCTGTTGATCACTGTCTACGGCCTCTAGTTCTAAGTGTTACCTTGGGAACAAAATGCCAAATTAACCTTGAAATTCTTGACTTTTCCTTTGTCACACCCTGCCCTCTGCACATCACTCAAAAGAACGCAGCAAATTAACCATGAAGTTCCTTAAGACCTCCACGTTTTTACAACAGGCTAATAGTATCCATAATACCAACTCACAATGGAGTCTTTGAATGCCCCATGCCACATTAGCAGCACATCAGCACCACAAAAGACTATTAAAAATAAATTAATCAGTTCTTTGACAATTGCAATTCTATCACCACACTTGAACATACCATGGCCAACTCCCTGACTAGCAAAGCAGGACAACAGAGGAAGCTATGGGTGAATGAGCGTTTTTGTTTAGTGGATTTAATGATGCCTTAAAAATGTCACCACTCCTATAAAAAGTACATAAATCACAATGATATACTATGGAAAATATCTTAGTGCAAATATGCTATGGGATCATCTATACAAAATAATAAGCATATTAGCTTAAACCTGGCAGTTAATTTGTCATTTCTTAAAATGACTGACATTTATTGGAGTAAAGAGATCTCTTCCCAAGGTCTTAAAGAGCATTATGCATGAATGAAATGAAAAGACAAATAAATGGGAACATTTCTTAGATTTGATACAAGACTGATTCAAACTGACTCAAAGTTTTAACTCAGAAGCCAGGTGAGGTCAGGTGTTGTTCCATAATGCAACAATAGATTTTTCCGCAACTATACATAGGTAGGATGCATCCAGAACATGTCTAGCCATAGTGCACACTTTTGGGATGACAAAAAATAAATAAATACTTGAATGAATACACTTTTGGGATGGTGGGTCTATAAATCAATGGTGTGAACTACAATAATATCTGACAATACAAGGTTATGCACCAAAATGTAAAGACAACAAAAACTGATTTTGTCACAATACAAAAATGTATTGAATCGTAGGACCCAGGATATGATCTGACACAATACAGAGATCTTACCCAATTTAACAACTTCTAATATAAAATTACAGAACCCAAGAAGGAAAGAATGTCCTTTTAAACAAATATCGCAAATCTAATTGTAATTCCAATACTTGTCCAAAATGTCGTTGACCACGTGTCCGTGGACTACAAAAATAATGTTAAAACTCCCTGTCTTGCCTGTATGGAATCCAGAACGTATTTTAGTCCTCATGTGTGGTCAGTGTCAGGGGTCAATCTTAGCCACGCGTTCATTATTTCATCAAACCAACTCTTCTGTAGCCCTGGGCACAATTCAACTAACTGCCCCAATGTTGCGTTTCCTCCCGTCACGCTCCGTCGCGGAGGTTAATTGCTTCTGATTGGTCAGTGTTGATCTGGATTACGCCTGATTGGTCACTGGCACAGGGTCACGACCTTTGCAGCGCTCTGATTTGGAAGGAGTGTGTGTCTGAATATAAGGGTGTTTGTGTTTGGACTGGGGGGTCCGTGGAGTGAAACCAAGTGATGAAGTCCTAGAAGGAAGTGAAACTTTTATAGGCGGATTTGGAATTGGTAGCAGCAGTGATGAGAAACAGCTGGGCAGAAGGTTAAAATAATTGTTAACTTTAACTGGCAAGCCAAACAAGTCAAAACGTAGTTGCATCACTAACACTAACACAAAATTCTACTATGGTCACACTTTACTTATTTCTTCCCTTGGCAATCCTTTAGGTTCTATATTTGTGTCAAAATGGAGCTGTTTACACATTCTTGTCCAGAATGTCTTCTCTACACTACACTACTATTGATACTTATAATAACCTGGTTACTACAATTGTCCAGACAGTAACTGGGGTGAGAGTAGCTCAGTTAGTTGAGCAGTCAGATCCACTGGCCCACGGGTTGGCGGTGCGATTCCAGCTCCCACAAATGAATACTGTTGTTGTGTCCTTAGGCAAGACACTTAACCCCAATGTCTGCGTACATTGGCGTATAAATGTGTGTGAATGTGTAAGTGGTTCCTTGATGTAAAGCGCTATATAAAAATGTGACCAAGTGTAACCAACTTATTAAAAATCTTTTTATGTGATTTTCTTTTAGATTTAAAGGTGCACTATGTAACTGTTCTTGTGTGGGGATTTATTTAGACTTTATTTGCCTCAAATGTCATCAAATTTATCTAGCTTGCATTGTTTCAATTACAGGTGTTTTATTGAGAAAAAAAACAAAAAACCAAATAAAAAACAACTTTAAAAACACACACTTTCTGTAAGCAGGCTCGCCATGCTACAGATCTGACCTAGAACTTGAGCTGACGGTGTCACCTGTTTGTCTCAGTGAAGTTTAATGTTAATATTTACTTCCTTTCTGTAAGCAGGCTCGCCATGCTACAGATCTGACCTAGAACTTGAGCTGACGGTGTCACCTGTTTGTCTCAGTGAAGTTTAATGTTATACTAATGTTATACTAATATTAATCATATTCAAATTAATTGCTCACAGGCATTTAATGTATGAAAGAACAAGTGGCATCTAGCAGAACGGAAATATTTCACTGTCCCATCCAATGTCATCTGTTTTTTTTTAATTTACAATAAAATAAATACAATAAAAAAAGTAGACACTGGGAATTGACAAAACTTTTTCGACTTTTAAATTATTTGTTTTGACCAAGACTGCTCTATGTCTTCAAAGACTGTACATTTGCTGACTACTCGGTTTAACTAGATTATTAGAAAAACCAAACAACGTAATTCCGTTACAATAAACCACATTTCCAGCATTAACCCATTTTGTGCAATTGTGTGGTGAGGTGTGTCAGCCAAGGGTTGAATACAGCGAGCACTTTGGGTAATAGCACGCATATGGTATTTGGCTTTGAAAGAGAAAAAAAACTGGTCCTAGCACCTGTTCCACATAAGTATCCATGAACAATAATCAAGAACAAAATGGAGGAACATGTAAAGCGTGAAATATATTCTGCCAGAAACGAATAAAACACCTCCGCTTTATTATGTGAAAGAACTGATTTTTATGGTCTTAAAACCATGAAAAACAAAACTAGTCCTTTTTAAATGGTTTGTGGTGGTCCAAACTTATTCTTCACTTAACTAATGGAAGTTTTTAAGTGCTTTTCACAACTTTCAAAGACCAGAATGGAGTTTGCTGTCACGGCAATGGTAACAACAACTAGCATGCTAACTTTCAAAGAGGTTCATTTTGGTCTTTTATTATCTTTTATTCCTAAATAAATGTTCTTTTAAATAGACCGGCAGTCTGATGTTGATGAACGTATGAAAAAAACATCACACTGGTCAGTTTAAAAGAACATTAATTTAAGAATAGCATGCTAACTGGGCATTTCCTGATTCTCGAACAAGAAAACACTCTATAATTAGAGGCAGACACAGCAGACTTATTTTGAACTCAAGAGCTACTACATACTGGGATAATTTTTTCTCAAGTACATGGAAAAAAAAAAAAATCTTCGAATGGGAACTTGGTGCAGAGAGGGAAAGTCTGAAGATAAATTGCTTGCTTTGATGAATGCTGATTGGCCATAATCAAGCAGGTGATTAAAAGATGATTTGGCCCATAAACATGTTAAAGTTGAGTCTATGGGAAAGCATTGTGTCAAAGCCTATTCGCACGGTACATGTGAAGGCTTTCAGTTCATTTCCTCTGCACCATGTATTACACCAGTAGATTCATTTTTCCACATGCTATTAAGTCATGAATTTGGCCCCAAAAACAGAAATATGGGAAAAAGGAGGACATTTTCGGTCCTTGAAGTTAATGAGAGACTGGCACGAATAATGGTGAAGAACTAAGTGTTGGGGTGATTTTAATATAGTGATGACGATAGATGACCTGACTGTATGGTAAAGCATCTGGGTGATACTTCAGACATAGGGTGGCCAGATTTTTTAGATTAAAAACTGGGGCACACCAGGGTTGGTGCGGGAGTAGTAATGTGGTTTTGTTTAATAGCCTACATCAGGGGTCCTTCACCTTATTTAATTCAGGGCCCAACTTTATAAGTACAAAGTAACCTGGGACTCCATCACATATTAACAGTCTTCTATTATATAAGTTGTGTGACCTTCAAGGAGGTGCCCGCAGCCCCATGGTTAGGAATCACAGGCTTATATTACTATTGCCATTGGAAACTGACAGTAAATTCAAAGTGAAGACATCCTCGTATATAAAAATCACTAATTTGTCAAATGAATTAGTATCACTGGTGCGTAGAAAGTAGTTCCAAAAAACTGATAAAAGCAAGCTAACCGTTGTGAGCCAAATCCACAACTGTCAATCTCCAAAAGAAAAAAAAAAAAACCATCATAAATGCCCATAGTTATTAAACTTTCAGAATTGTTCAGTTGGAGTTGTGGCTGTGCGCACTAAAAACGTGTGACCACATAAGAATCTGGAAACATTTGCGTGGTAAGTGAGTCATCAGCGGTTGGATGGGACTTCATTAAAAGCTTTTGATAAATGAGCTGTGTGGAAGCCTGGATCAGCTTCAGTTATGGTATGGCTTCTCTCCTCGCTGCCTTATTCCCTGACAAAGTGTTAGACAAGTCAAGTGGTCCTATATGTTTCCATGATGTCAACTGGGACAAATTATGGAACTTTTATCATCACTTTCATCTGAGTTCTAAGGCAGCGGTGCACGGTTTTACAAAGACACACTTCTAAGCAGCTTACTGTAACCTCTGACTCCAGTCATTAAGTCTGTTTAGTTTGAGTTTATTTAAGCTTTCATTAATGTAGATGTTGAAGTACTGGTTCTCAGTTTAAATGGAAATGGATGAACTTGAAGTATATAGTTGTAAACTGTTGAAGCATATAAGGACAAAGTGGGATTCTTATGATATGATGACCTTATGGGAAAATATATATTTTTATGAAGACTAAGTGTTCTTGTTTAAATCAATCTAGTGACATTAATCCTGAACTGTTGGTAATCTGTCAACTGTGTAATCTGTGATGCTAGTAGCAGAGTCTATTTACTTTTTGTTTTGTTATTCACAGTGACTCCTAAAGCTAGATACTTTAGATCAAGACCCTGGCTCTAAGAACTAATGCTGCATTCAGACTGGACAAAATGTTTGCACCAAAGGAGTTTGATTTACATGTAAAGTCAATGTAGACGGAGCGTAAGGGTTTCCGCTTCCACTACTGCACTATGGTCACCATGCTCCTGACAGGTTGCCCCAGCAGTATGGAGGAATGGGTCAAATACAGGGAAGAAGTTTGCCTACATGGACTTCACCACTGATCCCATGGTTGGCTCCCTCTGTGCATACTGGCACAGAGCCCTGACACTTGACACTTTACCCACCTTGCCTCCAGTCTCTCCATACACTGGTGGATGGGTAGTTATCACATTGTGGGGATCTGTATACTCAAATCATGGGGACCTGCCTCTTTATGAGGACTAAAATCAGGTCCCCATGATGTAAAGCCTTTATTATTAGATCAACAACATGGTTTAAAGTTAAAGCAGACCTTATGCAAAATTGACTTTTAACCATGATATAGTTGTTTCCCCTCACCATTTATTCACCTGAAGTTGTATTTGGAGTGATTCGTGGATGCTTGACCAATCTTTAATCGCTCATTTTCAAGATGCCATATTGCAGATCAACCCCCGTTTTCACCGCCACTAGTACACGCCCACTGCCCTGTGCTTACTTCGTTCTCCAATTTTATTTTCTTAATCAGTGATACGCGTAGGATTTGGCAGCGTTGTGTAGTCATTTTGGTACAAATGACAAAAAATTCGTGGCTTGCTTGTGTGATTAGTAGTTATCCATAGGAGGTGCGGACAGCTACATGGCTCTTTGTTGTGATGATGTTTGCGCCGATGTCAGCTCCCATTGGGTACCGCAATTTTCTAATGTGGAAGTCAGATGACTTATTTCTTTTATCAAGTTGTTTTAGTTGGCTATTGCAGTTTAAAATGTGCAAATTATAATATAATGATCCACAGGTGTCGTAGATTATAACAATATAGCAGGCTCATGCACAATATGTCGTCTTTAAGATATGGATTAAATGGATTAAGGTAAGAGTTTACTTTAATTTAAGGTTAGGCAAGTAAGTATGGTTAAGGTTAGGACCAATCTAAACAATGAATGTAAGACATTGTAATGTCTCCAAAAATATGGAAACCGACCATGTGTGTATGTGTGTACAGGTGAGTGGCTGCTTGATATGAAGTGCTATGCATGGAGGTAAAAGTGCCGTACGAATGCACTTCCCATTCACCATTTTATTTAAACAAATATCAATTTACTGAATTGTTCTGTGGTTTCCGTTGAAAGCCCTATAGACCCATCAGATATGGGAGAGTGCATTGAGTACATAAGTTATTATTTTTGTGTTTTTGGTTGGTATATTTGGTGTCTTTGGAGACCATTTGAGACGGGAGTGAACAATGTGAAAAAATATGACAAGCAATGGTCCATGCAGCCAGAACAGAAACCCAAAGCAGCAGTGAGTAATAGCCCCTACTTATTTTTCTCCCTATTTCCTTCGACCAGGGCCCTCCTCACTCACCCTTGCACTCCTCTTGTGTTCCTATAGCCTATTCAGATGCAACACATTGTACCAGTTAGCACATGCAAACACTTAAGGACTCCAGGGAGCAGAGCATCTTCTAGCAGCCCGAAATGAGAACATGTTTTGGAGGAAGTCCTGACAGAGGGGCCCTAGAGAAGACGCATGGAGCTGTCAGAGTGGATAATGAACAGTGAAGCTAACAGTACAGCAATATGTATTTAGAAAAGTTACCATGGTCAATGTCACAATTAAAAGTTTACAATGCAACTTTTCTGGTAGAGGGTCCATCACCCGCTTTGCCTGGAATATTCCACAATATGGCATAAAACACATCTATCCTGCATTATTTTCAATCATAGGTGTTTTTCTTGCTAGGAAAAGCTTATTTGACCTGCAGCTTAACCTGGCGTGCCATCTGCTTTCTCCATACTGTGGAACATCCCAGAAAAGCAACATCTCCGTGGAGACAAACAGTTGGCGTAACCTTGAATAGAAAAGTGACCTAGTGTACCTTTAACTATAGACAGTTATATAGAAATTATTTACATGCCTATAACATTTTAAAAGGCTTACTGGTTTTGTTTTGAAGGCAGTTCCTTTGAAACTTAGCATACATTTTACATTTAAATTATAAAATGATACAAATGGAGGTTATACAATATGCCATATCTTTTGGGAATTTTGGTGTATCTTGATTATCCTTTTTAAGACTCATTAAATTGGAGTAGAGATGGGAGATCAAGGCAGATATGGCAAATGAACAAATCACAATCATCCAAACAGTCTTGAGTTCTTAAGTCTAGCATACCACTGCTAGCCAAAGTAGCATGTAAACACTCATTAAATCTTTGCCGCATTACTACCACCAGTGTAGACATTCTCAGACATTCTCATTCTCATTTATTCAGACTTGGAAGGAGCAAAGCTTTGAATCTAGAATGCCTATCATACACAGAGATGTCATTAAACCTAACCCCAACTACCTAGATACTGCTTACTTTATCAGATTACGTACATTCAACTTTTTGGACATGAAGTCATTGTGCTGTGTTCAAGGGACTCTGTGAATCCTAACCTCAATCTGGAGCAATGACTTCAGTGCATTCAGATACACTTACAGTACATGTGCTCAAGGCTACCCCTTTGTTTGTCCTGTAAGCCGATAGTCCTATAGAGTGACATGTAATGATGTTGTGGTCTGAAATATGTTTGTTATTGTATTGGTTTCAGGTAGCAGTTTCTCCCTTTGGCTTGACAGACCATGCAAGGGCAACTCCAGACTATAGTCATTTTCCAATATCCCCCGAGACTGCAAAGATCAAAAGAAGTATAGTTTACAAGGCAGGTTACAATAGTGAAATAAGTATGACTCAGTATCTGATGAAATCTAATGTGCTTTCTTATTTCAGTATTCAGTTCAGTTATAGGGCCACTGTAGCTAGTTTCTTTATGTCTTGTCTCCATGGAGATGTTTTTGTATTGGCTGGAATGTTCTACAGTATAAAATTTTACTTATATAGCTAGCACTTATTCAATAACAGATGTTTTTTATTGCCTCCATGGAGATAGACAAGTTTAATGCTATACTGTGGAACATTCCAGGGTAAGTAATAATATCTCCCTGGTGACAAGCAGGTGTCAGAACTTCCAGCAGAAACATTAGTGCACATTTAAACCAATGCTATAATAGAAACGGATTTGGAAAACCATTTATATTTGAAGGATTATGTGCGCACTTGTTCAAGGTTAAAAGTTTTAACTGATAACCTCAAAGTTAGTTAGTTGCACAAGAATTGGGGAGCATTTTCCACCTGTTTTGAGAATGGTAAAAGAACTGTAATGACCCGGCTTGTACCGCATCAATAAAAGCATCCCTTTAGCAGCTAATCATGATTTTTAGCCTGTCTGTCTGTCGTGGTGCGTTCAAGTACTGTGTAAATAAAGCATGTCTGGTGGAAGCGTGGCCGAGTTGATTTTCCTGGGTCGTCTCATGTTTCAGAGCTGTCTCAAGACTTCCTGCTCTGGGTGGTACAGACATGTTTGTTTTTTATAACAGATTCAGTAGCAGCACAGAGTTGACACAGGACTGGGTCAGGGGCGACAGGCGTTTGGGGTCACACAACTCAAATATGGCAGGTTCGTGAGGTAATGCAAAGAGATGGTGTCATTTATGTTTACGTAGCTTTAAATGCATGGTAATTTGTGTAAGAAAATGCTGCGGCAAAATTTGAGCGTCATGGTTTAACAGGTCTATAATACAAAATCTGCCTTCGTCCATTAAAGGGGCACTATGTAACTTTTCTGGTGGGAGGTGTGCTTGTTATTGTTTTCCCGGAATGTTCCTGTATGGTAATGTTTCTTGCATATACTATTTTTTTTAATATTTTTCCTACAGATTGGCTAAACAGGCCTAGAGCAGACAAACAAGGCATATGGCCCTAGTAAGGAAACATGGAAACACTTGAGTAATTCATTCTTGGTCTCTGTTACAATATAATTATAACAGCTTATTGTAATATAGTCAGAACTGATGCAAATTCATGGCACCCACACGCACCATTTTGATTATTGTGAATTAGAGACCTTACTTAACTAGCTCATCCATTTTAATGTGATTCCCCACAGACACAAAACATGTGTTACTGCAAATAAACAAACTGCAAATTGCATGACACTTTGGTAACATTCGAAAACGTGAGTCTGGCTTAGCTTGGGTCTACCTTACAGTTAAAAATCCAAGTATTTGGACCCACCCATGTCTTTTTGGTGCAGATGTTGGGAACTGAAGACGAATGCAGCGCTTCACTTTTTATTTTGGGTACAATTGGTCTCTCAAGAGCTTAATACTCGCTCCACTGATTAAAAGAGGTTTCCAAGGCACTACAGATCAAAATGGAGGACCACACAGACGGTTAAGGACTGGCAAAAAGGCCTCTTCAACTGAATAATTATACTGTGCTGAATGAACAGTTTAGAGAATGGGCATAGTATAGTTTTTCACTGTTGGTTCTGTTTCGGACCAGAATAAGTCCTGTTTTAGCCCTGTTTAGTTTAGACGTTTATAATCATATAAATTATTTAAAAATCTAAACTAATTAGCAATATTTTATTACACTGCAGAGAATTCAACAGGGCATTGTTTTAGCCCCTTAATACTTTCCAGATGTTACTCCTAAAACCTCAATTACCATTTTACCAAAAGTCAAAACAAATAACTTGATTAAAACTGTTTATATGTTTGCATTTGTTTGTTGTTTTTCAGATTTTAATCTAATATGACTGTCAGTAAAACATCAATCTAATCACTCAAACTGTTGTGCAAAATGAGCCTCTTGTTGCTGATGACTTCTTGGCCAAATTCCAGTGTAAATACTGTGCTATTATGAATACCCCGAAAGAATTCAGTTTGTTAACACTGAGTTCTGTGTTTCTGACTGTGCACATCTGTGAACATACAAAGCTGATTCAACTCAATGGAGATAGTTTGGGACCTGCGGTTGTAACCACATATAAACTATTGCCACACTATGCTGTTTGATAATCTACTGACTTTTGAGATATACACAGGACTCCATCTGTCTTAGTGGTTTACAAATCAAATAATTGGATTTGGGCTTTTTTTTAGGTAGGTGATAAAGTTAAAAACTCTCATGAGTCATAAAATGTCAGTTTTAAATGGATTTTTTTTTTGTTTTGAACTCAAACATCTTTTGGCTAACTGAGACCCAGTTTAGACCTGATTAGTCCTAATTTGGATCTTGTTAAGTTCTGTTTCAGACCACGTGTAGGACTAATGTAATCCTAGTAAAAACCTGTTAGAGTCCTTGACCAGACATGGTTAAATTCCACTTGGTTTAGTCGTAATTTAGACACAGCTTAGTTTATTTAAGATGACATTGGAAAGTTCAAGTCATCACATACATTTTGAGGTAGTAGGCCTAATTGGTACTAAACATTCACAATATTTTCAAATGTTAGACAAATACTTAGCTTGAATGAACAAATTAAAATGACACTGTGGAACTTTCTGTAGGTGGAAAGTCACCTGCATGATTCCATGGAAACAGAAAGTTAAAACCATAATTCGGAACATTCTTCAAGTTTGATGTCATACTGTGGAATATTATAATTACATAAATATTTCCTTAGAGACAAGCAGAATGTGGCCCTCCTCTAGGCCAAATAAGTGTCAGTTTTGTGGAGATGCAAATCCACTCACAGTAAGGACACAAATCTTTATTTGTCTATGTTTTTCAGTGCAAAAAAGTTACATGGTGGGGCTTTAAGCATTACCAATATCTAAGGACACCCTACGGACACCAGCCAACTCAAAACTCATTCCAAAATTCTTATAATCACCATGTTTTTTCTCTTTATTTGGATTCCCTGGTACCATATCAAGCTTCATTGCAGATTCAACATCCCATATATACCAGGTGTTTTTACTACTTATCTAATACTATAAACCTATAAATGTATTCATTGGAGAGGCATTGGCTTACATAGAGGCACAGC
This sequence comes from Periophthalmodon schlosseri, assembly GCA_000787095.1. Taxonomy (NCBI): domain Eukaryota; kingdom Metazoa; phylum Chordata; class Actinopteri; order Gobiiformes; family Gobiidae; genus Periophthalmodon; species Periophthalmodon schlosseri. The sequence continues at coordinate 173,812 of KN485660.1, read as the reverse complement.
AGCAGCATAAGCCCCCAGTATGTCGACACACTTTCTAACGCTTTGATTGTTTTTGTTGAAATCGGGCCATTTCTTCTCTACGCTGTGTCCAAGAGTCTGTCTGCACCGCCATAAGCCACAAGGACCAATTTTTGCGTAATTTTAAACTTCTAATACAACTTTAAATGGTCTTAAACTAAGCTCCACTTTGTCATCCTCTTCATGTGGCATCAGCGCGTCACGGATCAGGGCGCTAAATCACTGTTAAAGAATGTCCCTTTGAACCAGGTTAAGATAAGTGTGGACATTTACGGGCTCATATTACAGGGCTGTGGAAATCTCAAAACATCAGACATAGTTAGAGAGATTAAAGCTGACAGGCCAATAGATGCTCCAGGACTGGGGTGGATCAGTAAAGAGAAGTATTTTTCAATTTGTGTAAGTCATTTTTAACGTGGTATGGGAAATGGATTGATTTGAGATGTACTTTGCTAGGTACCGCATTGGCAAATCCAATATGAGCTCCTCTGGTTCTAGCGCCATGTAATTTCAAATAGAGCTATACTTTTACATGCAACAGTTCTGCCAAATTATGTTCATTGTTCATCATACTAGCAAAAGCAGTAGTAGTCTCGTTTTAGTAGAATTATTTTAGTAGTTAGGAAGAACTTGTAACGTTAGGATACATTTTAGATGAGTCTTTTGTTAAAACTGATTGCATCTTTTTTTACTTGGTTAATTTTCACTGGTGTCATTGGGAGGCACAGACACTAATAATAAATAATGTTAAATTCTTTTGTCAGCATTTGTTGGTGTCTAAATGTGTAGCTTTCAAGAAACTCTGAATAAAGGTAGACTATTGTACATAGCATTGTATCTTATTTTATTATCATTTATTTATTATCTTAATTTATTCAAAGTATACCTTAATTTTGTATTTTAACAGTTAGATTTAAGTTTTATTTTAAGTAGTTATTTATCTTGATTTTAATGGCAGTTTTTTCTTCGGCTGTTCTGCTGCACTTTGCATTGCAACACTGAAATTTACCCATAGTGGGATGAATAAAAGTTATCGTATCTTATTACAGTATACTGTAAATAAGGTCATTGGTGTGTTTGATTTTCAAGCAGTTTTGACAGATGGAATTCAACCATGGATTATTTGGTGACCATCTCTCATGCTTTCTTCATTCAATAGACAGTTGGGTTTCAGATAACATCACAACATTCTGTAGGCCAATAATACTTAATACAGCCAAAATAAATACTGTTAAAATGCAGATTTGTGTTGTAATGCAAGAAGTTAACTCATTGAAATCATCAGGTAAAAAATTTGTGGATTTACTGTTTAGATATTTCATGACAAAGTACAGTGTTATCTATAGGGACATCTGGCTCTTGCCCCCATCTGGGAGAATGACATCATCACATTCTATAATCTGAAAATCACCAATAGATGGGGCATTTGTAAAACAACACGGAAGACGTTATAGGTATGTGGACATGAATAGCAATGTAAAAGATATGCCTCAGACTTTTCTTAACAAATGCAATCTAAGCTCTCCTCACCTTCACATCAGGGGGACTCACTTTTGACCCTTCACACACATTTGTCCTGGGAAAGTGTCGGAGGGTGAAATCAGAGCATGGAGATTATCAGGTCAACATGACGCTGCTATCTCCAAACACAGGGTCTTATCTGAGGAGAGCCAAAGGCTGTAGAAGAATGTCAAAGATACACCAGGCTACGCTAAGCAGTCCCTGTCACTTTCACTTTCACATCGAAACAGGATTATGTTCTATATGTGGTTGTACAGCTATATCTAGAAGGTCAGAGGCAATAAAGAAACAAAGGTCCCATTATCAAAAACATATGTGGAATTTTGTTTTGTGTTTGTTTCATTCACATGTTTGTTTCACATGCTGTATTCTCTAGCACTGAGCTTCTGAGGGGTAAGGTGGCAAATATAAGTAATATAACACAATAGAATTATTATAAAAGAAAAAAATATATATATTCAATAAAAGCTAAAATTATAATGATGTAGCCCAATTAATAACCAAATACAAAGCAATGTTACACAAGTTTATACAAAGATACAAAACAAATCTTTGCACCAATTGATTAAAGGTGAACTATGTAACTTTTCTGTTGGAGGGTCCGCCAGCTGCTTGTCTCCATGGAGATGTTATTGCTTTGTCTGGAATGTATGTATGGCATTAAACGTATCAATCTCCAGAGAGAGCAGGTCGTGCCACCAGACAAAGTTACTGGTGAGAGCTGCAGAAAAGAGAACTAGCTCACAATAAGAATGCATATTTTTGTAAGGATTTTTGAGCAATAAAAACAATTGTAATTGAAAAAATGCAAGATAGGAAGTTAATGCCAGCCTGTGGAACATTACAGGCAAAGTTAAGTTTAACCTATTCAACATTTTTGCCTTCACCGAGCGGACATTTAATTAGGCTGCTCTTGCCTCTCTGACCCTGTGTTTTTCTGAAGTGCTCCTGTTTAGTCTCAGGTGTGTGACAGCTTATTCACCTCCGGAAATCTTCAACTAGCTCATCAAAACCCCACCCTCCTGCATCCTTCCTTTCTCTGCAAAAACTCCACTTTATTCAGTAAAACAGTAGTAAGATATATTACATTTTCACTGAGATTTTTAAACATGCTGTAAACACACAAAAACACACAAAACAATAATCTTTACTTAAACTGGCTTGTATTTCGTTTCTATAAATGCTTCCGACTCTTGAACTTGTGGGTTCCTTCGGTCTTCTATTGCCTCTGAAGTCAGGCTTTGGTTAAAGTTCACAGCAGATGTTTGGACAATGTTTAGCATACTTATAAGTTCAACAAGTCAGACTTAAGTTCAGCTTTGTTGATAGAACCTGTGGTGCATTTTACAAAATGGCTAAAACACTATGACAGAACATATATCATGCTTTCACTTTCTGTTAAGTGAGTCTTCAATTAACAGTCAAATGTAAAACTAAAAAAAAACTAAACTAAAATAAAGCAAGGCCGCCCTTATTCATACCTGGTTCGTAAACATAATAATGGTTTTACGCCAGATGCGCTTCCTGAAACAAATACTTATCCATGTTTGGTGAAAAAGTACTGAAAAACTAAATTCTTGTAAAATATTAGACCGTACTGCACAATAGGGGTTAGGCGGCATCACATATGGACAGGCCTCAGTGATTTGCGAGATCAATTAAATTTGTTGAATGTCTCTGCTCTTCACCTCCTTACAAGCTATGCAATAATCTAAGATCCCCCCCAAAAAAGTTTTTTAACTACAAAAAGGATTTGGAGCAGTTTTAATAAATATATGACATGTCCACGTTGCTCGTGCAATTTTTTTGTATTTACTGCACTTTTTATACCAAATGTGGTCAAAAGCTATTGCAGAACAATAATTCCCACAAAAAAAAACTTCATTTATCATTATCATAGGCTACGTTCACACTGCAGGGTATGTGGCCCAATTCGGATTTTTTGATTGTATCCGATTTTTTTATGTCGTTCACATTACAACAAAAATGAGACAACTGGTACTATTTATCCCTAATGTGAACGGAATGCGGCCGCAAAGTGACCCGCATGCACACAACGTCACACAACGTCACTAAACAGAACATAACAGAACACAACGTCTCAACAGAACACAGAGTGCGTTGTGTTTGCCGAACTCAACATGGCCCAGATTCGTCCTGGCGCATTTGTGGCTATTTCAAGTTATTTAAGCAACCAGAACCAACATTTACTTAATTGTGTGATTTCATGAAGCATATCAAGAAGGAAGAGGGAAAGATTTTGGTTATGGCAGTCTGTAAGGCCCTTTCTGCCATTTCCATTTAGAGGAGCGTGTGGGCGAGGAGTCGGAGCTGTGGGACACTGATGTGAGCCGCTTCACTGACACAGGCTTTTTTCATAACTTTGGGATGAGCAGGAGAACATTTGACTACATACGTGATCACCTTTTCCCAATTCTTGCACCAAATCATTTATCGATGCATGTCACATGAATGTGCGTGAGTGTTCAGACTGCAGGAATATTGGATAGATATAAGATTTATCATACGAATGCGGCCAGGGTCGGATATGAAAAAATCAGAATTGAGCTGTTCACACTGACATAAAAAAAATCAGATACAGGTCACATATGAGTAAAAAAATTGGATTTGGCCTGCAGTGTGAACGTAGCCATAGATTGATTAATAATATACATTATGACACACTGTTGCATGTATACTACAGATGTTTTGGCGTCAGCTGTAGAAATTCCCATTCATAACTTGCATACAGTATTGGAGTTTGACTGAGCAGCTATCAAAATACAAGCTCGCAGATAATAGATAATAGATAATAGATAATAGACCGCTAGCAATGCGCTGTCAAAACATCACTCGAAACGTTGCCGGACAAATTTCCCATCCCTTAGTCTCGAATGAGGTCAGAATGTTTAGGTTGGACCATTTCCACATGTGTGTCGAAAAACTGAGAAGCAGGAAGAAGTCTTGTCAGGAAAAGTTCAACGATCGCTAAAGCAATGCAGGCACCCACCGCCGGAGCAGTGACCCACCCACATTGACCCAAATCGCACACGACAAATACATTGTGACTCCAAGTTCAAACTAAAGCTGAAATGTGTTATCTGTGCATCTGTGACTGACAAGTGAATAATCTGAGTAATGTTCTGGCCTGTCATCAGTCGAATATTTGACAGTTGGTTTTCACAGTTTTACTGTAAATAACAATAAATAAAAGGGGTTGTTTTTGTGAAGCAGGTTTGGCAAGCTCGGAAAAACTGGAATTCGAACAATGTGGGTGTTTATGAAGTATATGCCACTAATATGTAAATCAAATTAGAAAAATACATAAATAAATCATTCAGGCAAAATAATTCTGAGAAATTGTTTTGAAATTGGGTAATAAAAAAGAGCATTTCATTGCATCAGAATTTGAACAACCATGACAGAGAAAGAACATATATCAAGATTGAAGAGGAGATTTTTTTATTCAAATCAAAAAAAGGTCAATTGAGAGTCAATTGAGACCACCAACAGAGTGAGATGTGCATTTCAAAATAATACATTCAATTACTTGAGCAACTTGACCAGTCAATTTGGTCAAGTTTATGTAGCTTAACTTGCCTGGGATTCAAAATCCACACTTCTTCAATACTTTATGAAGATGTGAGTCTCGTCACCCGTAAATCTCCCAGAGTTCAGATGAGTGTGATAGGCGTATGGATTAACCAATCAGCATGGTCTGTCCGTATTGGAAAAAATAAATGAAAAAAATATCACAGAAGTGGCTGGGATGAGAATCAGCTCCTCCAAATCCGAGGCCATGGTTCTCGACCGGAAAAAGGTGGCTTGCCCTCTCCAGGTGGGTGGAGAGTCTCTGCCTCAAGCGGAGGAGTTCAGTATCTTGGGGGTGGCTTGCCCTCTCCAGGTGGGTGGAGAGTCTCTGCCTCAAGCGGAGGAGTTCAAGTATCTTGGGGTCTTGTTCACGAGTGAGGGAAGGATGGAGGGTGAGAGTGACAGGCGGATCGGTGCAGCGTCTGCAGTGATGCACTGTATCGGACTGTCGTGGTAAAGAAGGAGCTGAGTCGAAAGGCAAAGCTCTCGATTTACCGGTCAATCTACATTCCTACCCTCACCTATGGTCATGAGCTTTGGGTAATGACCAAAAGGACAAGGAAGCGGATACAAGCGGCCAAAATGGGTTTGCTCCACAAGGTGGCTGGGCGGTCCCTTAGAGATAGGATGAGGAGCTCGGTCACATGGGAGGAGCTCGGAGTAGAGCCGCTGCTCCTCCATGTCGAGAGGAGCCAGCTGAGGTGGCTCAGGCATCTGTTCCGAATGCCCCCTAAACGCCTCCCTAGGAAGGTGTTTCGGGCATGTCCCACAAGGAGGAGGCCCCGGGGAAGACCCAGGACACGCTGGAGGGACTATGTCTCTCGGCTGGCCTGGGAACGTCTTGGGGTTCCACCGGAGGAGCTGTAGGACATGTTTGTGAGGGAAGTCTGGGAGTCCCGGCTCCAGATAAGTGGAAGAAAATGGATCGATGGAATATCACAGGGGACTGAAAAATATCTCTGATTTCTGCAAGATCAATGAGTCAAGTACTAAACTTTGTTAATCTGAAGTGACATAAATTAGATTTTATTTGTAAATTGTAGGTCACCAATGAGCTCCTTCGTTTCACATGTGTCACTGAAAAAAACAAATTGAATTGCACGATCACGTTTGGTGAGCCTTGAGACACTACGGAGGGGGAGGTGGGGACCATCAATCTGTATAAAAAATACAGAGATAATTCTGGATTTCCGAGGCAACTGTTTATCTAGATCTGTGTTTATAATTAACAAAAAAAAAAAAGAAAAAAAAGAAATTGAAATTCAGTCAGAATGGAGAAAAATGCCAAATCAACAATTTTTATTTTTAAATTTGAATGCTATTTGATCTATAGTTATCAGGATTGGCGGTTGAGAGATTAAAATACATAATTATCAAATATTTTTGAAAACATTTAAATTTTCTTTTACATAACTTCCATGTTTTCTATAATTCCATCTAACCTTCACTACCATGAATCTAGTGCTCTATTTAATTTTGACTGAAATCAATTCTTTGCCAGCCCACATTTGATCCCTGCCACAATGTTACAGTATATCATGCGCAGGAAGAGGCTGTTCTCTCTCCGTTCCTGTTGGGGTCAAAGGTCATCCAGCTGACGCATGCACTCTCAAGTGTCGAGTATCTCCGACCATGGTATCCTTTTGTACCGCCCAACACGAGACAGTTCCCCCTATAGCGAGTCCATCCATCTCAGAGCTTTTTGCATATCAAAGCTGCTACACATTTACTAGCTTTAGCCCCCCCTTAGCTCCTGTCTGACTGTCTGCACTGTAAAAACATAATAGCCACCACACCATTGTCCCTCGAGCAACCAAACCAGCAGGAGATACGCACTGTACTTCATTAACAGGAATGTACTGCGTCTCCAAAGAATCGTAAAACTACTACTGCTACTGCTGTACGCCAAGTAATCTAGATCTGAAGTACTCAAGGGAAAACAAAAGGAAAAGTCAATAATAGAGGATTTGAGAAGATGAACGTCTCAATTTATAATGAAAATTGATCGTGAAATGAAATGACAGATTAGTGAATCCGGGCCAAGGTTTTGTTATGATTGCAGGATTGTAGGGAGATACGTTTGCTAGAGGAGACCCGCTGTCTAGACAAAGAAGATTGGATAGATCAAAATCTGTTTTCCAAATCATTCTTCAAAGTGCAAAATTGAGATGGTCTGGATGGTTGACAGTTTCTTTCATATGGAATTGTAAAGACAAGATTGTCAGTTCAAGATAAAAATGTGATCAAATGGTGGTAGAAAACATAACTGAAATGTACTGGCAACAATTTGAAGTACACTGTTGACCTGGTTTACGGTTAAAGTGTGACATGCAGCAAAGTGAAATAATTTTTTCACAAGAGCTTCAGAAAGTGGTGGCATTATTCAAGTCCAAAAGTGTAATTGTTGCCAGTCAAAAGGACTAAAATCCAAAAGATTAAGAAAGCAGGTTTGTGGAGCCATCCCTAACAAATATGATAAGGTTCAACATTTGTGGATCATAAGTTTGGATATTTCTTTCAAAAACAGTAAAACTCCCATAGAGTTACATAGGCCCTGACAAATTCTAATATAGAACATGAATGCAGCCTGTTCATGGGTTTCAGCTTCCTATTATAGGTGCCATTTTAAGGACTTTTCATAGATCTAAAGGTAGAATATTTCATTTTTAACCGTTAAGTGCTTTGGCAACTGTCCTTTCAACTGTCAATTCGTCATCATTCTGAAACCCATGGATAGAACGAGGTCATAAAATGTGAAGTGTTACCAGTCCCACAGTCGCTTAAGTGTAGCCAGTGTTTTTCAAAGCCCTGTCTAAAATAACATGTCTTGTCCTGACTAATTAAATGCACAAGTCCTGTTACTCTGTCACTCCCCTCTCTCTCTTTCTCCATGTGTCAAACTAAAGCCACTACAGCGGCCTCTCTTTCACTCATTCACAGTCTGACCGCTCACTGCACAAACATCTCACTAACCAAAGCACAATGAAACCACTCTTGCAGAACTAATCACCACAGCTCACTGCTGGTTACCAAGGAGGGAGACGAAATCGGTGGAAATGTGATTTAAAAGGGAGTATGGCAGCATGGTGGTCAGAGGAAGAAGGCTGTCGGTACAAATCCTGGAATGAGTGGGCATTTTCCGTGTGAAATTTGCATATTCATTACAAGTCATGGTGAATTTTGTCTCCCGTAGTGTTGTCACGATACTAAAATTTCAAACTCAATTTAGACACAAGGAATAAACTCTACTCAAAATAATTTCAATACCACTATGGCAATAAAACTAAACAATAGTACATTCTGTATGTTACAATGTGGTCTTCTGATAAAGCTTTTTTATGTATTTCAGTATTGATACTTGTTCAAATAAGTATCTAGTTTCAATACTAGTTTTGGCTTCAATTAGTATCAATACGTAAACTATCCATACATTATAAAACATATTGTTCACTTATTTTATCATAAACTTCCATAATGTTATTCATTGATTGATCATTTGATTGTGGGACTAGCTTTTGTTCAATATGTTCCATGCCACAGTGAGCTAATGCCTTTCTGTATCCATACCCAGCCTGGATAAGAGCTGAAATGCAACGAGGAAGGGCTTCTGTTTTTTTATGTGTCTAGGCAAAGTCTGGAAGTCACATATTTAAAATGAACGAAAATACAAGAGCGAACAAACCAATAACCTTTCCTATCTGTAAGTGTTACATCCAAATGCATAACGTTGTTTATATGAGACTGCTCACTGTGCTAAAGTGTTAGGGTTATACTTTTAGAATCAAACCAGAGCAAACTAACTGAATCCAAACTATTTTGTCCTAGAACTTGTACTTTTTGAATACAATGGCAAGCAAAGGCCACAGTAGCTCAGTGGGCGATAGTAGGTCAGTTGGTAGAGTGGAGTGTTTGTCTACTGATCTGAAGGTTGGCAGTAAAAAACATAAAACATCACTGGTTGAGCAGACAGATCCACTGACCCACAGGTTGGCGGTGCGGTTCCACCTCCCATAGATGAATGCTGCCGTTGTGTGTTATATGTTGAAGGTGGAAAAGCGTACTATAAAAATGTGACTATTTACCATTTACCAAATGTATAGTATGATAAACTACATTACATATTTTTTGCTAATATCTATGACTTTACACCTAAAAGAGCAAATCTGTATCCACAAGCCAGACTTTAGCAAGCTACAATTCCTCTCTCAATGAGCCTGCAAAAGTCAATAATGATACTTCATTTTCCCAAATTCCAGTTCTTACAACTTTCCCGTACATTCTCTGAGTCACCGGCTTGAACAAATACAATTAGATTTTTTTCACATGTGGCATTTGTCATCGCAACATCACTCTCCACAGCGTTCAATAGGTCATTCTTCTATTATACATCTATATTAACAAAACAAAATAACTCAAAAATGTGAACTGGAAAAGTTAATAAGTGTAGCCGTCTTGGCACCATAGAGGACATGTCTATTGTAGGGGAAAGCCAGTGACACACAGGCAGACATTACTTCATGCTACCACACTGTATCCCATGACAAATGAGTTTAACAGTAACTGGACACTAACTAAATATAGACATCCAGAGATTTTTAAAAAGTGGAGAGATTATTCTGATGTTGGTAAAAGATCATTAACAGTTAAAATAGATGCTGAAAAGTAAATTGTATGGTTTATGTCATTGTATTTCTATCAAAAAGTACAGAGAAAAAAGAGAAAAAATATGAACTGCTAAACTAATACAAAACTAATACAAGAATCAAATGCATTTCCAGATATGGTTGTGAGGTATTCTATTGTTTTGCAGAAGACACCTACCTGACCTTTACATATTCAAAATAGAGCCAGTTCAAATTATGATGATTCAAGTGTGACAGCTCTTGCAGCCCTGGACACATCCCAGTCTACTGCGGTCATTTGCCAGGTTTCGCTATCAGTAAGTGAACTTTAAAAACCCATACAGAATTAAAATACATCATAATACGCTTAATACTGGCTACTCTCATTTGGTTTATCTTTTAAGTCAAATTGCAAAGGCATGGTAAGTTTTTACCCTGCACAGAAATACACTGACCTTGTGCTGGGCCATATGACAAAGTAAATTAAAAATCACGATTTGTATTCCTCATATTAACTGATCTTTTTAAAAACAAATGAACGTGGCTTTCAAAATGAATTTCCTGGACATAAACAATAAAGACTGAACTTTGCTCCAGACCACATGTTTTTACTGACAGAGGGTTGGCTGTGAAAAAGGTTCAAGCACTGATGATTAGAAATGACTGAATCGGGATTAAAATGTGGCTAATCGTACAGCGCTACACTGACCTAGACAAAATCGAACTGAAAGGTGATTGGTGACAGTATATGAAAGAATACTGGACAGCTGGATGTTACATGAATAAATAACTTAAAACCAACATTACCGTAAAATCACGTCTACACCAAAACACACTCTGTCTCATTAGTCACACACTTTATTTTTGTCAGCCTGGTCTGTCCAAAGCTCAAAATACTGTTCCACCTTGTGATGTCATGAAGGGGTAGTTTTCAAGTTAACAGCTACCGTTTACATTTTGTTTAGTAGAGATTGGCAATTCCAGGTCTGAAATTATCCAAATGATTCTAGTGAAGGTGTACAAAGTTTAAAAAGTGGAGCACTTCCTGTATTACAACATCACAAGGTGGAACAGAGTGTTTTCAGTTTGAGAGAAGAACTTTGCAGGGTTTGTTTTTTGATGAGGAAACAACATTATAACATTCAAAAAATAGTGTAATATGGGCCCTTTAAGGCAACAAAGTTAAAAGTTGATTTCGCTGGTTGCAGTGGCCCTACATTCACTCTAACAGTTAGTTGTACCTGAATGAGAGAGTTGTAGTCTGGGTCCACTCTGGCTCCATGGTCTGGGCTCTGGACCAGGACTGGAATGGACAGACCGGAGCAGTGGCACCAAGCACAGCAGGAGGGTCTGGAGATGAGCCAGATTTCTCAGACGCACTTTGGGCAAGGACACCACCATCTTGGATTTGATGGTCTGGAGCTGCTTACATCACACTGGAGACCTCTGTGCTCTGTGAGAATGGAGAAATATTTGGATTCACATTTATAGCCGTACAGTTTTATCTTCAGAACATTATGAGGACACGTTTTATCTTTGGAAGACGATTGTGAGAAAAATGTGTTATCTTATTTACTTCCGTGACATGTTTTGCTAAAGAATTTATCAGCATTGAGCTATCTGGGGGGTTTATTTCTATTTATTTATATATATTTTTAATAAACTTTAACTACATTTTTCATCATGCAGTGGTATGTGCAATGGTATGTGAATAACAAATATAGCCATGGGTTTCAAATAGCAGTTTGAAATAGTGCCATTTTTATTTCTTCAGAAGAGCTGCATTTTAGGGTGCTCAAAACTAAACCTGAGCTAGAGCAGGACTAAACCAGGACCCGAACAGGATCAAACCAAGTCTACATCAGGACTAAACCTGGCCCAGACCAGGTCCAAAGGAGGATACGTGTGAATGCATCCTTAATCTCTAGTTGTTTGACGTGCTTCAATGAACACCTGAAACCTTGACATGGAGAAAAAGATTACTAAAACACTTAATAGATTTCATTTTAACATTTATCTCTGCAGCAGGCAAATAGCAATAAATAAATAAATGGGAAAAAGTATAAAGAGGGAGGTAGTTTATTTCTATGGGGTATTAACTGTTAACCGTGTTACCTTTTATTGTAAACGCTATATTTGCAGAAAACAATGTATTAACATGTTTTATAAGTTTCACTTTCATTTTTGGCGCTCTGAGCCTCCTTTCCCTTTGCTCCCCGTGTTCAGTCACTCCCCCTTCAGAGTGCTATCACAGCACAATCAGTGTGCATCCCGCTAATGAAACTACCGCACATCGTTTGTCAAGTTGTTGTGTAGTTTTGTATCATGCTTTTGTATATTTATGGAGAATAGTTGTGTGGGAGCATGGGTGACATAGGCTTGTGGGCTGAGCATTGGACAGAATCACACAGCTAACCGTAAGGAGGGTTTGAAAAGGGCCCAGGAGAGACTGCTAAATTACTGAAACATGCATAGATGACATCTAAAACTTCTTCAGATAACAATGTTATAACATGGTAGAAAGTAAAAAAAAAAAAAGATTTTGCATAATAGCCCCTATTTAAAGCGTAAATATAGTAATCAGGCCACATGTTAATCAGTCAGAATCAGTCATTCTATTTTATTTCATGGTAATACGATTAATCCAAGTCAACCCAAACAAGTGTGAAAACTGTAGATTACCTCAAAACATTATTATTTTCATGTTTCATATTTTTTCCCATTACAGTGAAAATTTCCCTTAAACCCAAATCAACACAAACAAATCTGGTATTACTATCCATACTTTGTCGTTCTGAAAAACCTACACAGTATATTGTTCCTTAATCTTACTTCATCTTTTTAAGTCCATAGATTTGTGTCCTTTGAAGATGGACTAAATGACCAAATGCTTGAATTTGAGCCAAGATAACCCACCAGCTGCCTCTGTCTCTCAGCAAATATTTTCGAGCACTTTGAAACTTGCTGACAAGATCCTCACCAGCTTTCTACATGATACAAGAAGAATGTTTCAATGTATATTCCACAGCAACATGTGTAAACAGACTTGCCATTGTACAAAAACATAGAATTTAATGTATTGTTATGCCTCTCTTTGGTACTTTCCCCATGTATTTCTAAGCCACCACCTAAATACTAGAATAAGATGAATTGTTGTGTTTTCGACCGCATTCCCACATTAAAGGCACACTATGTAACTTTTTCCAACTGCATGATGCCTGGAGTGTTCCCCAGTATGGCATTAAACAACATGCATTTATTTAAATACAGGTGTCACCTGTAGAGGTCACCTCTCCACAAATGTGACATGTAATGTGACCTGGTGGCGTCAGGTGTTTGTCTCCATGAAGATAGATAAGTTTACTGCTTTACTAAGAAACATTCCAGGCACATCAATCATATCTCCATGGAGACAAGCAGATGACTTGCACCAGAAAAGTTACACAGTGCATCTTTAACACAGCCGGTTATAGATTTACCCAGGTTAGGCAAGGACACATAAGCACAGCTATAAGTCAATGTTCTCCACGTGAGTTAGGAAAATGGAAGGAATTGGGTCAAAGTTGTTTGCTGATTTGTGATAAATTCCAAGACATTCATTCAATTTTGTGCAATTAGAGTATTTTGTTTACCTGAAGTTGTATAAGTGAAGAGTAGTAAGTAAATAGTATGTCATATAGGCAGAATATGGCCTCATGATTTGGAAAAAAAATGTAATTGTGATTTATGTGCTTCATGTTTTCAGTTCATAATTTTAAACACGTCCAGGATTATGAATATTAACACTGGACACTTGACACTCAGTTAAGATATAAATGATAAAACTACAGGATTAGCAGGTATCTTTTTCTTAGTTTTCTTTCATCCTATCAACAAAATATATTTCCATCAATTCAAATTATGATTTTACTCACAGCTACTGTTTTTAACCTCATTTGGGCTTTGCATGTGGCAGTGAAAAGACTGTTGTTGACACTGAGGATACAGGCAATACCACACAGCCTCAGTTTCATATTAACATGGCTCTGGTGCTCGGCTTGTGGTGCACACGTATGTAAACATCCTTAAGTCTTTTTATATTGAATCTCATACAAACTTAATCTAGCTCACTTTATGACCAAATATGTGCAATCAAATGTGTATTATTGCACAAATGGCTACGGCAGTGTCCTCAAGTTGACTTTGAAATTGAATTGAATTTATTGACTTGAATTAATGCTTAATGAGTCGGAAAAATGTGTTTCTTGTGTCTAACCTTTGGACAGAATTTTGAATCTCCAACTTTTCGTCACAAACTGACACGTGATTGGTGTGAAACTATCATCTTAGAAAAGCCTAAATAAAAAATACAGGCACTTTAAGCTCTTCACATGAGTTATTTGACTATCCAGAGTTCTTTATTTGTAACTTAGAACATGTTCAGTAGGTTTAAGTTTTACTGATCAACAGCAAACTGCTACAAACTAGCTTTAGCATTATGGATACAGGTAATATTGGGAGAACAAGAAGTGACCTAATATTATAGAATCAAATGCACTGTATGCTTTATTCATTTATGTTAAACAGTCCAGGAACAAAGAACCTCTCATCTCTGCCCATGCATCTCTGTACTTCAGGGAAACTCCGAATTTACCAGTTTCTTTAAATAAACCACATTTCCTCTGTCTGAACTGAAAAAAGTGCGCTGACCTCTCACATAAATAAAGTCTTTGTCTAGGCCTGTGTGTACAGTAGCCTAGATTGTGCTAGAGACAACAGGATGAGCCCCAGTCTAACAAGGAAGACCCACGGCTAAAAACAGACACAAGTTTAAGGTTGAGTTCTGATAAGTTTATATTCACTGATAATAGTTTGTGCAATGGCTCTTTAGAAAAATAAATACCATGGGAAAATCGATATAATATTGTCTTATTTTGTCATATTATTTATATTTTTTGTAGTACTTTTGTATTTTGACCTACTTTTATGGATTCTTAATAAACGTGTTCCATAATATTTCTTTTGTATATATAATTTGTTATATTTTTGCTTAATTCACTTAATGCATTTGTCCTATATATCGCTTATCCAGATGATCAAAGCCATTTGACAATTTTATGGATTATTCAGTCACTCCACATTTGGTGGTGGTAAGCTACTATTGTAGCCACCGCTGCCCTGGGGCAGACTGACGGAAGCAAGCTGCCAATCTGCACTATCCGCCCCTTCGACCATCACAAACATTCACTCTCACACCACATTCACAAAAGGCAAGGTGGGTGAAGTGTCTAGCTAGCCCAAGGACACAAAAACATGTATGGATGCACTATAGCCACAGCAGCCGAGCTATTAATTTACTGTTAGGTGTACCTACATTTTGAAATCATTTTACATACTTCTCTAATGATATCTTAATCTTTTTACTATTTACCTAGATTACATGATGTTTATTTTGAAAATTAGCTAATCCCACAATTATAAGTCATCAGTTATGGTTTTATAATGTTATTTTATAATAATTTAGAATAATGTTTCAACATTTGGTTATGATTTATGATTTCAAATTTCAATCTATATAATCATTTAGACAATTGACCAACTGTAACACATTTCTGGCCTTGAATAAACAATATTATCTTAAACTTAACCTCCCCGATACTGAAACAACCTCATTAAACTCCATGTAACGCTCACCTTTCAGGAATCTAACCAGTGCTCTGAAACTTCAACCGATGTAACTTTCCTCCGACCCTGTACTACATTTCCGAGTAACCACTTACACTTGTGCACATGACCCAAGGTGGAGTACACTGTTTACAATTATGTTCCCATGGTTATCTGCTGGGCCATTATATTTGTGTCTTCCTGTTTTATTGAGAAGAGGTAGAGCTAAACAATGACTAAACACCACTGGCTGTGTCACATCCAGGTTCTCAGCCCTATATGACCTTCTGCATAACTACTGCAGCAAGGACAAACAGCATGGGGCAGTAAAAATGAAAATGGTGGACAAGTACTATTGGGGTTTAGCTAACAATACAGTATTCTATAGGTCAAGGGTGGATGGAAAATGTACAAGGAAAAAGGAAAATGCCATTAATACAACACAATCACTTCTGAATTATGAAAATAACCAAGAGCCTTTGTATATTGCACATTTTTGAGAATTTGTCATCGCCTGTCAACGGACCTGACGTAACGTAGCCTGGAGGTAAGGCAAGTTTATTGGTAAAGCACAAATCATACACATGTATCCAGTACACTTAACGCACATTTCACATATTTTTCTTATTTAAGTTCGAAAAGGAATGGGAAGAAGAAAACATATTAAATCCCACCCCTGTCTTCCATTAGAATAAGTTAAGTGCTTTGTTTAAGCTTCTTTTTCAGTTGAACAAAAAAAAAAATATATATATATATATATATATAATTCATTCTATTCATGCCAATAACGGCATCAAAATCACATACAAAATGTAATTCCAAGTGCTTCACAGACCAAGGAAGATGCAATTAAAATCACATTAGAAAAAATATCATGATCCAACCAGAGAAACACACGGTTTGTCCACTGAAATAAATATGGTGTTTTAGGTTGGAAAAAAAAAAAAATGTAAAAACGCTGTTAAGAGAAATATTGTTGTAAATGATAAATGGTTTTAGAGTGAAAAAGTTTCGCAACTCATCATGAACAAACTTGTGTCCAGTTGACAGAACTGAATTATTCTTTTGCTATGGATCATACCAGGACAACTGAGAGATTACATAGATATCTTTCTAAATGATAAATGACCAATTTCTCATGTGTCAGATAAACAAACCAGAGAGTACAGCTCTGTCTGGGTTTGTCCTGAGAGGCGGAGGAGGAGGAGGAGGGGATGACCAGACTGAAAATCCCTTACGTAGGATTTCAGTCTGGATTTATGTTATACCGTGACTAGGCCTGTCACGGTAATCACTATATCAACTTATTGTTCAATATATGGAAGTTGGAACAATATTTTTTTAAGGTTAATATTTATCATGTGTACATTTTGTACATAGCACAACTGGGAAATTTTTGGTTATTTTTTGGCAATATGATCAGTTGTATGACTCATTATAGATACAAACTAGTACTAAATTGTGTCATTCTGTGATTCATTTACTGCAGCTCATGTTTTTTTAATAATATTGTACATTTAGAATCGTTTTTTGGGGATAATTCTACTTCAGGTTCATTGTGTCAGTGGCATACATTTGTTTCAATATTATCATTTATCGTGTATATTTCCTCATCAAAATATGTTATCGTGACAGGCCTAACCTTGACAAATCCACTGTTTTATTTATATTCTATGTGTGTCATAAGTTTTTCCTGGTAAGTCCAGAATCATATCTCTCTGTATTCTTCATACAGAGGGACATCAGTTTGGCCCCCATGCGTCCCGAGCCAGAATCAAACACGACCGTCCAATCAGACTTGTTTTTTTCAGTGACACCTGTGAAATGAAGAAGCTCATTGGTCACCCATCCTTTTGAATAAAATGACATTTCTCCAACCCGAGAGTTTAGCGCATTGCTTATTGATTTTGCAGAAGCTATGATTTTCAGTCCCCTGTGATCATTTTTCCTTTCTTTTTCTCTTTTTCCATGTAAACATCCATATTTGTTTTGATATGGACGGACCATGTGTGTCCCTGATTGGCTAGTCCACCTGCCAATCACGGCCATGTGAACTCGGGGGGATTTACCGGTGATCAGACTCACATCTTCGTACAGTATTGAAGAAGTGTGTATTCTGGATCCCGGACAGCCGATTGTATTGACTTTTAGCTACATCACTTGCTTGTCTGCACATTATCAATCTTTCCACACTACAACTTTTATTCACAGCTGCATAGTCCAACCAGTGGTCTGGACTTTGGTCTGTGTCCATGCTTCACATACAATCCTAATTACTATTTGGCCAGTGCCTCTATTGTTTTTGAATGACAAATGAACAGGCTACTGACCAAAGAAAACACCATAGTGCCAACCATTTAACTTGAAAATAAATGCAACCGTGGCTTCCCATATGCAGAAATGTGCTATTTCTGTTACCAATTATTTCATTAAACAAATCTTACAATAGTTACACATTCTGCCATCAAGTGTAGTATTATTGGGTACAGTGAGATTTCAATAGTAGTTAAAGGTGCACTATGTAACCTGCTCTTCTCCATGGAGATGTTAATATCGGTTTAATGCCATACTGTGGAATATTCTAGGCAAAGCAATAACATCTACGTGCAGACGAGTTGGGGGCGGACCATCCACCAGAAAAGATGCATAGTGTAGATTTAAAACTGACAAATTGGGCTTTGTGTTGAGGGGGGTGGCAGGTTGAAATGAAGTGATGCATGATGGGAGGCACGAGTTGCTCCTGTTAAACTCCACTGGATACACTTTTGACCTCTTCGGTAGAACTGCAATGCTACGAATACTTCAAATACTTTATGTGACCTCAGTATTCCTAAGGTTTTTCCATGATTAATTAAATCTCTGGGATTAGCAGTCTGTATAGTGTTTACAATAAAACAAGGAGGGACATACACTTAAGGAAGGGTCTTATTTCAACTTGTTGAGCAGCTAAGTGGGAGACACAAGTATGTCAACTATTTGCAAGTCTTTTAGCTTTGTTGCTATTAAAAAGTAATTTACTCTTTTAATTAATGTGGGGTTATAGTGGCTCTGTCAATAGATTCTCACAACCAGAAGGCAAGATTAAGAAATTAATCAAATGATAATCAAGACTGGGATTATGTCATTTGATAATAAAATATGCCGAGGTGGTCTACAGCCAATGCTCTGTCGTAAAAGCAGAATTCAGACACTGGGGGAAGAAATCTGATTTTTATGTTTAATGGCAATTATTAAAAGTCTGTGTTGTTTATGCTCAGGAAATTAATACTGAAAATAAATAAATAAAATACGGTGCATGTGTCAGGAGTAAGACACTTCAACCACATAGCAACCTCCAGTGAGTTATTTCTTTGTGCTAAATGTGCTTGAAGTGGAACACAGACTTTTGGCACAATGAGGCCTCCTGTAAACTGCTGTGAAACAAGCAGGTTGTTCTTCTCAAGGTCAGACTGCACTTAACATTCTGTCCTTACCTGGACTTTGGTGTTACAACAAAAATAAAGGTCTTGTTTTAAATAAATTAAACTGCCCCTGTCCAGAGCTGGGCAATATATCAAGCAGCATCAGTACTAGGGATGCATGGATCCAGATTTTTCTGTTCTGATACCGATGTCGATACTTGGGCTTTAAGTATCTGCTGATACCCAATATCAGCCGATGCTAGGGCAGAGACTGAAAATATAATTTATTTCCTATAAACACAAGCGGCGTATGGTAAGAAATGATCCAATGTGTTTTGTAACTGTTATTTATCATTTAAATCAATTACAGAACAGCTTTGAAAAAAATGCAAGTTTAATATTATATTTATATTATTACATTTTGTAATTGGCCAGTCTTACTACACTAGTTTATAGACCAAAATGGGCTGAACCGATATCTTGGAACCAATAACCATAGTCAAACATTCAAACATTCACATTGGCTTGCATCACAGGCTAATAAATAAATACCCTTAAAGTTGCCAGAAAAATAAAGCGCTCAGGTTTGTTCATAAGGACACCTGCAAAGCTATTTCTGCACCGCTTTGTTCTGCAGCTAGGCACTTGGGAGTTGCAGCTCACAATGTTGGAGGCTACGCGCTGCTTACTGGACCGTGCCACCAAGGAAACTGAGAAAACTGATTCGATAAAAGATCTATAAAAGAGAGCGAGCATTGACTTGTCTATGTTAAAATGTGACTGCTTTCTGAGGCAGTCACATTGTTTTGACTGCCTGGCATCCAGAATACAAACTTCGTAAATACTTAATGAAAATGTAAGTCTGGTCACCGGTGATTCTCCCTGTTTTCAGACGGACGTGACTGACTGATCAGGGACACGCATGTTCTGTCCGTATCAGAAAAAATAAAGGAAAAAAATATCACAAGGGGCTGGTGAAATCAGTGTAAAACTGCTATACCAGATCTATACTTAAGAGAACAGTAACCCATAACAATAAAAGTGTATGTTCCCCTCTGTTATCACCACTGAATCTTTATTGGATTTAAGTCCCAGCCATAATGAATCTCTTGTTTTATAACTTCAATCTAAACCATGATTTGGGCCTAGGGGCTTTGGCATCAGCGTGGTATCATAAACTCCAGTACAACCTGCCTCTAATTATGTTCTTCTAATCTTTTTAGTACAAAACAGGTGCTGTTTATTTATACATAGGCCAGCCCTGAGCTTGAACAATCAATAAAACACTGTAGTAAACTTGTATACATTCCTATTAGACATATTAATGCAAGGTGCAATGCAGAACCTAAGTTGGATGAAAAATCTATAAAACTATATTTAATTGTTAAGTGAATAAAATGTTGAATGTATATCACAGATATTGAAGAAATTCTGGTTAGAAACTCTTACATATCATCATAGATAAATAATGAAACAAAAAATATCTAATTGTAATTGTGTAATGTCTTGGTAATTTGGTGATGAATTATAATCACAAAGAACTAAAATGCCTATTAAATACGGCATTCAGAGGTCTTAAATATATGACCTAAAACAATAACAATCAATGCCTTCTATGCTCTTAGTTAAAAGTGCACTTCATAACTTGTAGTGCAGCATAAACAAGCAGAGAGACAAGCAGGACAAGGTCAGATCTGTGGAGAGGTATCTCAAAAAACAAAACACACCCATATTAAATAAAGGCTATATTATACATACATAAACCCATTTTGTGGAACATTTAAGCCAAAGTGTTAAGATCTCCATGGAGACCAGAACCCTCTATCAGAAAGGTTATGCAGTGCACCTTTAACTTTATTTTTTCACTCTCAGAAATCAATCAAATCAATAACATCTGCAGCTTTTACCATGCAAAAATCAAAAGTATACTGTCAAAACCAGACTTGGAGAGACTTCTCCATGCATTTGTCTCCAGTAGGTTAGACCACTGTAACGTCCTGTTCACGGGCCTCTCCAAACGAGCGTTAAGACAGCTGCAGTACATCCAGAACGATGCTGCTCAGGTCCTGACTAGAACCAGGAAGTACGAGCACATAAGTCCTGTGCTCAGGTCTCTGCAGTGGCTTCTGTGGCTCAGAGAATAGACTTTAAAGCAGTTCTGCTTGTTACAAGTCTCTCCATGGCCCAGCACCAAAGTACATCTCCCACATGTTAGTGCCACATGAACCATCTCACACTCTGAGGACCTCAGGGACCGGCCTCCTGCTGGTGCC
>KN485660.1:89830-140123 GCA_000787095.1 Periophthalmodon schlosseri | reverse complement strand
AACAGCTGAAAGGAAAACTGACTGAGCTTGCTTTGATTTATTTGCAGAAATTTTTTTTTATAAAAGAACCAATACAATATACATTTGATTTTAATGTATTGGCAGAAGCTGTCAATAGATGGACAAGTAACAAATGATTAAAATTATCTGTGAATTTTTTAGACAATATACATATTTTTTTCAGTGATTTCTCAATTTTTGGACAAGTTATTGCAATATGGTCCTTAATACTTCATGTATATGAATACAAGAAGTATTAAGTAGTATTAAAATACAAGGATCTTGTGTGTGTGATAAAAGTTAAGACATAAGTTAATTTGTTGAATAACTAATATAGACATGGTGTATTACTATTAACAATTACAATAGTGGTCAGCCACCTGCTTGTCTCCCTGAAGATGCTATTGCTATGCACAGAATGTTCCACAGTATTTCATTAAATCTGTCTCTATGGAGACAAGTGGGTGACACCACCAGGCCAGGTTACAAATCAGATCGTGACCCCACTCTGAAAGTAAAAATGCATTTTTATCAAGGCATTTTGACACTCGTAATTTAATAAATGCCAGATAGATAAAGTTAATACCATATTGTGGAACATTCTAGGGAAATTAACAACATCTCCGCCAGACAACAACCAGAAAAGTTACATAGTGCACCTTTAAAGGCTGTTCCTTATTGTTTAGTATAGTGGTCTAGTTTACTTCTGAATTGCAAACAAAAACATCTTGACAGTGTACAATACACATGTAATTCACACAAGCACCAGCTGAAAATGTTTGTTTACAGTGTTTTTTATTTGGTATGAAACTGTAAGATTCGCACTGTTTAGTGCGTAAACAGCCATTGTGAGCACAGTGTGAAGGATGCATAACTGCTTAACACGTTTGTATGGAAGGAAGTGACTGGAGACATCATCCTGCTGCGGGAAAGCACTGTTATTACAAGGTGCACTCATATACTGTATAGGCTAACCCAAGTAAACAATATGGACCCTGGCCAAGTGGGAAACGGAGTGAAACTTGAGTTGTCTTGTAGTCATAATATGCTATTGTGGAACATAGAGATTTAACTCAACAATTAATATTTTAAAAATAAATTTGTTGTTATTTACTGGCCTTATATGTATAAGTTTGACAAGCTTATCAAAGCGTTAGGGAAATAGGCAGTTATTAATTCACTCTAAATATTGTGTTAATGAGGTATATAAGGTAAAAGGTTGGTGACGTGCCGAACAACACCAGTTTATTCACTGGTCGGAGATGGGATGGAACCTCTTTTAAAAGTATATTAAGTATAATATAAGGATAAATAATAGGGGTGTGCAAAAATATTGAAATATCAATATATAGTGATAATACATTTGGTGATACAGTATCGTTATTGTGGCCTGCTGTATCGAAATATCGAGTCATTTTTGGCATTTTTCACTACATTATTTTGTGACAGTGCTACAATTTTGTAGGAAACATTTGACATATTCACTGTTTTGATCATTAAAAAGAGAGTATTTCATATTAACTTTGGCAAGGAAAGTGTTTAACAAAGTAATACTGTAGTAATGTATTTGGTTCTTTAAAAATTGTGCAATATACCATGTGCAATATATTGATTATCGCATGTATCACCGTACAGTGATATCATTGTATCGTGAGCCATGTGTTTTGTATCGCATGGAATTGTGAGGGACCCTGTGATGTCCAACCATAATAAATAAACAGAACTTAAATCTATGTCTTTCTTTTAGAAGTTGCCAACAAATCAGTACGTAACTTTTCAGGTGGAGTGTCTGCTACCTGCTTCTCTCCATGGCGATGTTTTAGTTTGTGCCACAGTAATACGGCATTTAACAAGCAGGTGCCAAGCCCAGGAGATGTGACACCATTCAAATAGATGCGGCCTTTTTCTAGCAAAAAAAACAAAACAAAACAAAAAAAAACACCTGTAAATGAATAAGATAGACCAGTTTAATTCCATACTGGGGAACATTCCAGGCAAAGAATCTCCATGGAGACAAGTAGGTGTCTCTGGACCCTACACCAAAAAAGCAAATTTTAATATATTTCTTATTTATTTGTTTATTTGACATGGACAATAACAGTAGGCTAATGAATGGGTGCGCATAGGATTTGAACCAACCACCTTTGGGACATTGAATGAGCCACTAAAAGATGAGGCCAGTAAAAAGTAAAGTAATCCTATTTAGTCATATTCATAAAACTCTCTTGAAAATAACAACTAAAATGTGAATATAGTTCACCTTTAAGCGCATAACACGATCCAAATCTAAACTCCCTCCCAAAGACAGGCCTTGTTCTTGTCATGGCTTAACTATGACCTCTTGACTCCATAATCCCACAGTTTGTCCACAGCCTCAGCACAATCAGAGGAGACTCCCCCAGGCTGTCCCTCCCTCTTATCCACAGGACAGACAGCAGCCAGGGACAACCACAAAAACACAGCTATATGCTCCAAACCACAGCATTTCAGCTTTGACCTCAACTCACTTCACTGGCACCAGAAAATAAATGAGAAACAATTGAGAAGTGATTGAGAAATAAATGTATTATCTACATTTTTCTGTGTCACCCATAACTTATACTGAAGTCTTATATCAAATTCCGGACTGCTGTATAAATACATAACAGCTATAAAAACATCAAGCTGTTCTTGGCCAGATAATTAAAACTGGTCACCTCATTCCATTCATGATTCAATTCTGGAGATTTTGGTCAATAGAATTCTTGGTCAACTAAAGTCACATTCAGCACAATTTAAGTTGCATTTACTCACTCACGCACTCACACAATATCAAAATTGGGATTTAACTGAGACTAAACCTGGACTACATCAGGATTAGAAGGACCAATCCAAGATTACATAAGGTTCCTTGAATTAAATAAAAAAATCAATTAATATTAAATAATATCAAATAAGATTACAAGATTACAAGATAATTACAATAACAACAATAGTCAACATGAAACCTTCATATCCATGTTCTGAAATGTACCCTGTATCAGTCAGAGCCGGCCCAGATGTGCTGTTCTCACACCTCTTGTCTGTATAATTCCGTGGTTGCCATGCTTGTGGTTGACTGCTCCTGTGGTCGACTGGCTGGCACACTGTGCAGTCTTTAAACTAGTTTAATAAAGCATGCAGCATGCAGTTCAAAGGACGGAAGTTAAGGACTATTGGATTGTGTGATTTGAGCAGTTTGTTTTTCCTATATCCATGGCAACCCAGCATGGAGCTAGCTCTGCTAAGCAGCTAGCTCTGAAATGCTACAGACTTTTTACAACAATGCAACAGACTTTCTACAGCAAATATGGCAGAAGATGTTCCAGAGGAAACACTTCAATGGAATGTCCTGTCTCATCACTGATCAAAACAACAGAGCGGAGAGAGTGAGGCTCAGACGAGGCTTTCCTGTTGTGTCTCCAGAATTGTCCTAGCTCCTCCTGGGCACTGCTGTGATGGCCAGGCTGCAGGACACAGAGGACACAGAGGAGGGACACTTTTGTTCTGAGGGATGCTACCCTCTTGAAACTGCTCTGACACAGGATCTGATGATACTACCTGTTGAGCTGCACTAAGACTTTAGTTTGAGCTTTCTGTTATTATTGCTATTGTATTTTATTG
Organism: Periophthalmodon schlosseri; assembly: GCA_000787095.1. NCBI lineage: Eukaryota > Metazoa > Chordata > Actinopteri > Gobiiformes > Gobiidae > Periophthalmodon > Periophthalmodon schlosseri. Next base: position 136,481 of record KN485660.1, on the reverse strand, counting down.
CTCAATGTGCTTAAACCGCCACTCGGGGACAAATAAAGTCATACTGATTGATTGACAACGACGGCCTACACTCCTCCACACAGATGCTCTCTCACAGGTTGACAGGCATCTACTTAAGATTTACTCTGTATTATTCTAGAGGAGTGAGGGGAGGATAAGCACTTTGTCATTTTTTGTTCATGCTCAGATTGTTCTTGTCCATTAAATTTGCAATAAAAAACTACTAAATGCTGTATAATGCCAAGATTCCTATCAGCTCACAAATGTTCAGATTTTAGTCCAAGAAAGTTTTATAAATATGATTAAAATAGGCTTACTTTACTTTTTATTTTACAGTGTATTGCTCATCCTTATTGGCTTGTGAACCATTCCAAAGGTGATCAGTTCGAATCCCGCACACACCCATGCCTACTGTTATTGTGCCCTGTGGCAAGACACTTCACTGTGTCATTCACACTGACGTGTGCGTGATTGGTCATGGTTAGAGGGGCCAATTTGTGTTTATTCACAAATTTCTATTACTGGAAGCTTGTTCTGTGCCACAATAGTAATGTTTACTTAAACTTGGCTGAATATTGTTGAGGCTAGCAGCCAAGTAAACAACAGTCTTTTTATATACGGAGACATAAAATCCACTATAGAGCTACTTTTGGACAATACACAACTTATAATGAGTGGAAACTGACCTATAAATGCCCCGTTTAGATAAAAAAATATGCTTACTATTTGAGTTCTACTTGGACAAAAGACCCAAAATTAGACCAACTTGAACAATATTGTGGGGAAGACATAAATGCCTCCGTAATTGCCATAATAAATATAAAAAGTCAATTGAGCGAGGTGGGAAAGTGGTGCAAACTGAGTGTCTTTTGAATGGTTTAAGTGCGTGACATTAAACTTTAGCAGTCGTGTCCGATTGTGTTGCTGGATTTAAGGAGCAGAGTGTCAATAATGGGTCTCCAGGAAACACACAAGTATTGAGGTGTGAAGTGCAAGTTCAATGCAGTAAAACACAGGAAGGAGTTTTCTAGTGTTTAGACGTAAAACTACTGTCTAGAGATTGGTATTGTTGAGGTGTCCCCGAACAACCTGCAAAACACACACTTTGACTTAGGCTTTAGGTAAACTAAAATAAACGATTTGCATCAATTTGCCAGACTGGATGTGATATAAAATGATTTTTTATACAAATTGTTCTATGTAGTAGTGTTCAATTTTGATATTAAGAAACAGGCTATAAACCATTTCGATACTACAATGATACTAAAAACAACATAATTTTTAACACACAATAACAGAACTTTCTTTGCTACGATATGGTCTTATACTAGTTATGATAAGCCTCAATCATTCTAAAACTGAAGACAGGTCCAGTTTTGTCCTGTATTTTTTGTATTGATACGTATTCAAATCTATCTATCTAGTATCTAGTTTCAGTTTTAGTTTTATGGACAATAGGGACAATAGTATCTGATTGTTGATACTTATGACAATGCTAGCATGTAGCATATAGAACTAGGCCAAATTAACCATTTACTTAGCCCCAAAATATATGAGCACATAATTTTTCCATTTTGTCCTTTATTTGTCCACTATTGTTTGCTCCAATGGCCTCTTTAACCACCACCAATCACTCATACAGTGCTGCCATACATAGAGTATGAAAGTATTATGGTATACATATAACAAACAAGAGGGAGTGTCTGGTGGACACAAAGAGCTGGCATTGAACTACCAACCTTAGTCACTCCAGCCCCACTTGAAAATAATATAATGAATACAAATATGTGTGATAGGCCGGCTATTCCGGGCCGGGTCATGGGGGCAGCAGTCTGAGCAGGGACTCCCAGACTTCTCTCACCCCAGACACAGCCGAGAGACAGAGTCCCTCATTCAACTCAATACAAGGCCAAACCCAGTAAAAGCCATGCAACTTCTATATATATAATAACACACCATTCATTTGCATTATAACCTATAGTGGAACAATAGCTTTTATGCTTTGGGGAACTGAGTAAGTTCTTAGACTCTCTCACACAGCACCACAGTGTAACACAGTATATACACACATCCTGCAGAGTCCCATTTAACTGCATGGGTGGGAGGAAGGAACAATGGCCTCCGAAATAAAGACCTCCATGTTGACTACATTGTCCAGCAGTTAGTCAAATAACCCTCTCCCAAGGGTATAAAACAAGGCCTTTTCCTATGTTAACATATACACTGCCTATATGTGGTGTATGTATGTAGACATAACGGAGACAAGACAGTAATGAACTTGACAATAACATTTAGCTCAAAGATGTTTAGTTTAGACCAGACACCTAAAGGTTGTGGGTGTGATCCTATCTGAATGGAGTCTGCAGTGTTCCCCTATTTAATTGCGGGATCTGTTTATAATACACTACTTTCTTTCCAGACGTGTGTGTTAGCTAAGCACTGGAACTGTAGAAGTTGCAATAACATTAGCCAAAATGAAAAAAAAGTAAACAAAAGTGCCAGATCTACTTTATCAACTGCCGGGTGAATACATCTAATGTACTGGTAGTGTCATGAATACTTGTGAGCGAATGCAAAATCCACTCATTATATTATGTTTTAAAATTTCCATTGATGTACAATTACAATTATGGTCATTAGTGCTGGACATCATTCAACCTAATATTTTCTGTCAATCGCAATATACAAGGAATTCAGGAATATACAAAAACGCACCTATATCTTGGTTAAGGTTAAAGTATCGCTCAAAACATAATAGACTATAAAATTTAACACCAAAGCACAATTATAGATTATATTTAATTTAATTTAATACTCATATTTTGCGTCTCTCCAAAACAACCATTGCACAATTATTATTTTCAAACCTCCAATCTCTCTCTAGTACCTAAGGTGTAATGGCAAAATACCAACTTCTCTATAGTGAATATAATAGGGCTGAATAATCTGGCCACTATTCAAAGTGTTCCTTTATCCCTTATTGGGATTGGCTTCAGATGATACGCAACCTGGAAAAAGTGATGACTGATCGATTGACCCCAGAGCTTCTCCAAATTTTTCAGTTTGATTCAGTGTTCCACAAATGTGTTATTTTGGGGTTAAATTTATGGCTTTTGGTTCAAAGAGTGTGAGGTAAAAAATATTGGCCAGCTGAATTTGGAAAACTCTAGTTAAATTAATCAATAATACAACGCAACATCAAAAACCTCCACATTGTTTGGCCCTTATACTACAGTAGCATTTGAGGGACAATAGCTGGATTTCGACTACTTCCAAGTAGTTAAACCTCTTAAGTCTGTCTATTAACTAAGTACTGTCACGTTCCAGTATCCTCTTTTGTAGCTATACTGCCCCATGAGTGGTTCATCCCGTCTGAGTGTGGGGCAGGGGTGGGGGGGGTTGGCGCCAGTGGCAGTTTGCTCAGATCGTCCCAATGAGGAAGGAAGCATTTGGCTGGGCCGAAATACTTTATTGTTGTCCCATTGCTGATAAGCGCTTATTAATTAGGGGCTGGGTAAACACAATTGTACAATAGAGTCTGATAAAGCTGCAGTTTGGGGGGAGGGGGGCGTGATCATGTGATAGGGGGTTGACTACTGGTGAGTAAATAAATAAGTAGTTTATTTGGAAATTGTACAACAATCAGTGTCTTCAAATACATATTTTGGAATTTTGGCAAATTTTTCCCATTTTTCTTTCTCCATTTTTTATTCACAATAAGAGCTCATGTAATGACACATTGTGGATCTACTTAAAGGTGCTGATCCTGATGTTTATGATCTAAAAAAGTGAAAACAGAATTAGTTAAAACAGTTAATTAACAGTTAATTAGTTTAAACAGTTTGCAGTGGTCCAAAGTTATTCCTCGCTAACCTTACACATTCTAAACATACTAATTAGTTACCTTGATGAGATTACAAGCACTTTTCACAACTCTCAGAGACCAGCGCAGAGTTTTGCCATGATGGTAAAGCTAACAACTAACAAACCTTAGCATGCTAACGCACACTTCCTGATAATCGAACAATAAAATTCTCACTAACTAGATGCAGACAGATGCTGTGGACATATTTTAACCTCAAGAGCTGCTTATACAATAATCATATATCTGTACTGGGGCAAGACATAAACTTCAGAACTTGATATATACGTAGGTGAAGTGTGTTGCCCAAAGGCACAAATACTGAATTGCCTGAAGCTGGAATGAAAACCATAACCTTTCTTTAATTAATTAGACATCAACTATTGGGTTAAAACTACTTAAACCAGAACTACACAATTGCTCTTCTAGTTCTAAACCAGGATTTACCCAAACAGGGCAAAAATGTGGATTAACTTGACTCTAATTCAGCAAATAGTGCACCTGCAGAATTCAATTATTTTCAATTTGAGAACTACAGCCTTGTTTCCACTGTCTAGAGTGAACAGTACCGCCCCGTCTGAGCGGTCCGGAGCAGACCCTGGAGGGTTCTAGCTCCCAGGGGGGGCCAGCACGGTACGAATCACTTTAGCTAAGGCGTGGCTACACAAGAAACGAGATGACTGGGCAACAGAACGCAGACTCAAGACGATATAAACATAAAATAATGATGTCTCACCAGACGCTGACTTGATGCCGTATTTCCAGTTATGGCAACTTTATATGTTGAGCCGATATGCTACGCAAAACAAAGCATGAATGCAACAGCTGTTTCTTGTTTATGGATGCACAGAACTTGCATATAAGATTGAAAATATAATATTTCCAATGTAATGCATCTAACATCCAAACCCAATGCATTACATGAAGGGAGGTTAAAACACGGCATAGTGAAATAAATGCAGAAGTGAAATAAATGCAGAACAAGCTGACGACAAACCAGAAGTAGTATTAGTAGTATATGCTAGCTTTAGCTTTAGTTTAGCCTCATCTCACAGCGCCACAAACTTAACGCCTTTTTTGAATTGCTGAAATCGGCCTTATGATTAAGAGTATAATTCAAATATGATTTTGATCTTATTAATTAAGAAAACATTTGTAAAGTTTGGGTGACATCAGTGGAGAAGAACATAGCAGAACTCTGCCCCTGGACCCGGAGCCGTGCCCCAAGCATGGAAAAGTAACTCGGCTGCAAGGAGCCGCACCAAACAGACCCGCTCCAAGGAACCGTGCCAGTGGAAAAGAGGCTTACCACAGTTTGAGAAAACAGAATTTGGCAAAGCCTATATTTCACCACCCTATCAGTGACAACTGGATTTTGATTTTAGATATTTCTATATTGAACTAGGTCAACATTAATCGAATTTATGTAAAACTTTATCACTGAAATTCAACAAAGCCTCCTTCCCAAATACAGATTAAACATATAATAATTAACTATTAAAACAACATCTGTCTAGGCGTTCTATTCATTTTCAGTGCACTGGATTATCTCATTCATGTGCTAATGTTTCTTATTGGACAGCTTTAGTGTTGCTCCTGTAAAAAAGTCTGATTAATTCAAAATATTTCAACAATAGTTACTTAATAAACTTTGGATAAACACAGAATTTGGCTGTGATCTGTGAGGAGGTTGTTTACATAAATGAGCTAATGTCTCTAGGTAATACTTTGGCTGATGAAGTGTTTAATGTCAGGCTATTCAAATGTATATATACGTTTTTGGTCAAGATTTAGTGGTAAAACTGTATAATAAAGGTATTGATTAAAATCAAAATATGTTTACTGAAAGTTATTTTGAATCTGTTTAGACTGTCACAAGTTCAAGACTATTTGCTAGATGGCAGAGGTCACTTAAGACTTGGTTTATGGGTAATATTTGGTTATTTATTGCAACTATCCAAATGAAATAAAAACTAGGACAAAGATGAACAACAAACGTATGTGAAATTATGTTTTCAGAATATCTTCATGTGGTGGCATTACCCCGTCATTATTCAAGAAGTGATTGTTGTAAGCAGAACGGTCTTTAAGCCATATGATCAAGTTACGTTTGTGGACAGAATCTCTCTTGAAAAAAAAGAAAGCAACATTTGCTGATTTCTGTTTAGAGATTTATTTCACTAAATCACCCATTGAGTTAAAGATGCACTATGTAACTTTTGTAGTGGAGGGTCCATCACCTGCTTGTCTCAATGGAAATGTCATTGGTTGTCCTTGAATGTTCCACTTATATGTTTTGCATTTATCCAATCACAGGTATTAATATTGCTTAAACACACACACACACACACACACAAACACACACACATTGACCTGTAACTTGGCCTGGTGACCTGCTTGTCTCCAGGGAGATAGAAAGGTTTATTGCTTTAATGTTATACCGTGAAACATTCCAGGCAAAGCAATAACACCTCCATGGAGACAAGAACGCGGCGGCGGACCCTCTACTAGTAAAGTTACATAGTGCACCTTTAAATTAGCTTCCACCCTCCATTAGTGATGACGATCAAACATCTCCGAGCACACTTTTAAAATCCAGTTCATTACTTCACCGTTAGCCTTGACCCTGTTTTACGCACTACTCTCTTGACCATATGCCACAGCCCAGGAGAGCGTTGGCTAAAGGCTAATGCTAACCTTGCGCAGCTGTCTTCTCCTCTGGGACCAGGTTCTTCTGATGTAACTCTGGTTGGGTGGTCTGCTCTATGTCGGCCTGTCAGTCACTGCATGCTTTCACTATCACCAAAGTGCTCGGTCAAAACGTCTTCCAGGAGGGAAACTTCCAACCGAAATATGACTCCCCGATTTTATCTTGACATTTATTTTAAGAGTTACAATTAAAAGGGACGGGTTCAGATTTGTGTAATATTCCATTTCTTTAACCAAGACCTCAAGTAAACCTAAAACATGCGCACTAGGCAAATTCTCCAGGTAATTAAATAGGGTACCTGGTAGGGCTGGGCAATATAGGAAAAAAAAGAATACTTTTTTTTTTCCTCCATATTCATCGATCTTGATTTTCGATTCGATCTTCTTCCATCTTGAAAACATAGACAGATGGACCTCAGGTATCGACCAGGGTGTGGGGATCACTGCAGTTTTCATTTTGTGTTGATAGAACCAATAATTCCAGAGAAATCCACATTTAAATGAGTTTGGAATGACTTTGTACAATATATTAGGCCTAAAAGCATGCGTGCGCGCGTTAACGCTATCCATGTGGTCATAAATTGTGAGAAAATAGACACTTTCCGTAACATGGATTATAATGATAAGAAATACAAAAGCAGAGAAAGAGAGAAAAGGTTAACTTGGATTATAATGATAAGAAACACAAAAGCAGAGAAAGAGAGGAGAAAAGGTGAGGAGCTGCGGCTGGATCAGAAATAGGGCAGATGAAACAGCACACACAGTCAGGAGGGAAGGAGGCACTGCACTTTGGTCACCACTATGCCCGATGGGTTGCCTTAGTTGTGTTGAATTTAAATATGCAAATTATAATGTTATGTTGCATTCTTAAAAGATGTTGACACTGTTGATTGCTACAGTTACCCATGACTCCATCTAGTGGCAGAAAGTAGCTGTCTAATGCCTTTTCAAGAAATGTTATACTTATTTAAATGTTTACCTTGTAATGAGAGAAATACTTATCTCTGTGGCTATGTTCATTATCTGATTTCTGGAGCTATTAGATCATTAACATGGGATGGAAACACAGCAAAAAAGCAAACTAAAGAAGTAAAATACAACATGGTTTAAAGTATACAAGTAATCATACTTTGACTTCCAATTATCCCAGTTAAAAGCGAGCTTGTATGGGAACGTTTTATCTTTTTCTGATGTTGTGATTGACGCAATTCATGATTAGCATGTAATGTTGTCTCCTGCCACATCAATCTTTATTCTTTGGCTTCTTTTGGATAATGGGATTTCTTTTGGACATGTAAACAAAACATTAAGCTATAATGAGATCTAATTATTGGGTTAACCGTTTTCTTGCCTTATTTTGAATCCTTTGAGTGTAATTTTGATGATGCGTGTCCTCCATCTTTTTTATTGGTTTGAACCCAGAGACCTGACGGTGTCCCTATGACGACACTATCACATCTTATATTACAGAGAGTGGTGTATGTGGATACGTGTGAGAAGCTTGACTAAGGCCTTTCGCACCTGCTGTTTAGATCATCCTCCTGACCTCTCACTCACCGCACATCTCACGCACAGAGGGCCATATCATCTCCATACAAACTGCTCTATAAGCACTAGGAGCAGCCAAGGCAAGAGACTGGGGCCCTCTAAAAAGCAATCTGGATAAATACTGTTAGACTCAAATAATAATGGAAACACTCTTGATGTTTTGATTCTAGTAAGTTTTAATTCTGATCTGTTTTAATGTCATTACTCCGGTGACATTTTTAAACCACAGTATGTAACTTTTTATCCAAATAATAGACTAAAGGAAAAAAAAAAAAACATGCGTCATTACTCGGAGCTTGTATCTCCACAAACATGACTCTTCTTTGGCCTTGAGGAGGGCTTACTCCTGCTTGTTTCCATGAAAATGGTGTTCCTTTTGCTATAATCTTCCACTTATCTGCCTCCTTTCTATTTCCATGGAATTATACAGGTCATGTGACACCTCCAGAAAGTTACATACTGTATCTTTAAAGACATAATGTACAGAAAGTATAATATAGTATAATAGTATACAAAGATTGCAATCTACATTCTTTTTTGGTGTTTTTTTTTTCTTTTTTGTACTATAACTTTTATGATGGGCCCACCCCCTCATTGTCTCCATGGAGATGTAATAGCTTGTTTTTGTTCATGTTTACCAGTCTTTGAGAAAGTCAAAATCCAAACCCAAAAGTATATATTAAAAAATCGTCGTACATTACACCTGTTGCTTTTTATCCTTTGTCCCTCTTTTTTATAGAAACCCAACCAGACAGGAAACAGCGGAGGAGGAAGAAAAACAACTGAACACACAAAGACTATCCTACCCACCACTTACCACAATACAACCATTCTCCAGCAGTGTTCCTCCATGGCCCAGAGGATGGACTAACCCTGGACAAACAGACTTCCAGAGATGTCCTTGAAAGTTCCCAAGTGTACGGTCCCACAGCCTTGAGATGTTGACGAAATACAATTCGTAATCTTATAATAATGTGACAGATCCATGGATGTTTGTTAAATATTGCTATATTAAATAACCAGAGGCATTTGAGGAGTGTTTTGGGTTGCACTAAATCCCCACTGTAAACATGAGTAAATACCTACACAAGTTAAGACACTAACTGTGTAGACATGCACGGTCCAAGAAATATACAGAACATCCTCATAATACAAGCACACAGCTAATCTAATTCAAATGTGAAATGCAAATAGTATCTTGAGCTGAATTGAAAACATGGTGTTAATTAGTGAAATGTTATGATAATAGCTATATTATTTATGTGCTATATACAAACTCATATGATCCAGGTTCAGCGTGTATTAGTGTTGTCATGAATGTTTAAATTCGATTTTGCAATGAAACAAAATAGAACAGGTATAAGTAGAATGTATATTTTATTTAAGATTACTATGTGGTCTTATAGCTCTGATATAGATAAAAACCAGTCCCAAAACTATTCAAAACAAGTCCAATTTAAAACGAAAATAGAAATACTTTTTGTGTGTATGACAAAAATGACAAATACTGTACTAGACATAAGAAAAAAATGCTGCTGTGTTGTCACAATACTAAAACTAAACTCCATTTCCATACTAAGAAATAGACTTGATACTCACGTCTATAATAAAAAACACTCTTTATTTAACACTGTATTTTACAACAGAATGTGATTTTCAACATTAAATGGTAGTACTTTCTTTTATATTACTTTGTGGTCTTATATCTGTGTAGTCCCTCAGTCGTCCAGTAGGTTCCATAGTGGTCCATGGGCGTGTACTAGTCTATGTGTCTTATACTTGTTCTGATACAGCTCAAGTTCATTCTAAAGATATTCAGGAAAGGTTCACTTCTGTCCTGTGAATGTGACTTTTTTAGTATCGATATCTGCTCAAATGAGTATCTAGTTTCAATACTAGTTTTAGTATCGAGTAGTATCTTAAGGTATTTTCAATACTTTTGACAAGTCTATGCTGTACAAGTGCAAGCATCAGTGCCAACCAGAGTTGTGAGATCAATTCCCGCATCCAATAGTTTGCTGAATGCCCACCCTGCTCTGCACCCCCTTTTTCTTGTTATATAGTGGATCAAGAATGACTGGAAATATTATATAGTCTAAAACAGGGGTGTCTAAACTATGGCCCGGGGGCCAAATGCGGCCCTCAGACCAATTTTTATTGGCCCTCAGGCCTTCAGTTGAACTGGCCCAATTGATCATAATCAGTACTTTTTACGGCAAATATGAGTAATCCTACCACTATAACCTAAATAACACACCATTGCATGTCATACAGTGAGTAATCCTACCACTATAACCTAAATAACATCACATTGCATTGTCATACAGACCTAAAATGAATGTTTCAAGCCTTATTTATGTCAAAACTATGTTAAATGCATCATCTGAATTCTCCACTGTATTGACCACTGGTCTGTGGCCCTCCGTGTCGAATATTTTTCAAGATATGGCCCACGGTGAAAAGAGTTTGGGCACCCCTGGTCTAAAATGTAGAAAACAAGTGCTTTTGACTCAAACCCAAAACAAATTTGCTGAAAAAAATCATCAAATCTCCATTAAGGTTTTTCAACAACAAGTAAAGAATTCTCCATCACTATGAATGGAGAAGGCCTATTATGCATATCACTTCAACTTGTGTGATGTGGGTGGCCTTTCTGACACATCTAATTAATCCTTGTAACTAATAATGCTATGACTTCCCTAATGAACTAACCACAGCAGGAGCACCCAGCCCTTTAGCTATTGACTTCATCCGCCCTTCTCTGGTCTATGCAATAGTGATGGGGTCATCTTGTGAGGGAACAGTTAGTTTGGACACAGAGTTATAAATGATCTGTCTATTACGTCTTGTACTTGAGCGTCAGAATGTTACAATGGAGGACGTGTAGGAGGTAGGGGGGATTTTTATGTCTTTATGTGAATGGGGAGGCTTTAGACAAACAAGAATTCCAGACAAGAAGTCCCAGATCTGTGGTCGGCTACATTACATTTGACATGGTTTGAATAATACGGGTTAAGATGTAAGTACTGTTGTAGATCGGCTTTATACCCCCATTGTAGACCTGGTTTAGACCTAGAGAAGGTTTAGACTTTAATTCTGGTTTAAACCTGATTGAGATCTTGCTTAGTCCTGACTACGGACTGGCAGATATTAGTGTTGTCATAATACTACAATTTCAAACTTTTTTGATTTTGTTAAGGAAAAGATTTGATACTCTACACCAATTTGATTGATTAATGTAATTTTAAACTAAAAAATAATAGTACTTTTTTGTTGTTATCATTTAGTCTTATACTAGTTCTTATATAGGTCAGGACCATTCATAAAAGGTACATATATGTCATATTAATGTATATATATTTTTTTTCAGTATTGATATTATTGATATTATATATATTTGTTCAAATTAGTATCTAGGTTCAATACTAATACTAACTACAAATATCTGATATTTACCCACAGGGAAAATTGAAAAATAATTGAAAATATACTGATGCTAGGTATCGAGGCATTTTTCAATAAATACCTACCGATACATAAACAAATTCCCCCGATATTGCCAAAACGATATTATCATCAAAAAATTTAGACCAACTTAAGATCTGGTTAATTTCAAGTTTAGAAAACACATAGCTAACTTCAAGCTTAGTCCACTGCCTGGCCAAAAAAAAAGTCACCACCAAAAAAAAAAAGGTCACACTCTCTAATATTTCGTTGGACCACCTTTAGCTTTGATTACGGTATTCGCTATGGCATTGTTTGGATAAGCTTCTGCAATGTCACAAGATTTATTTCCATCCAGTGTTGCATTAATTTTTCACCAAGATCTTGCATTGATGATGGTAGAATCTGAGCGCTGTGCAAAGCCTTCTCCAGCACATCCCAAAGATTCTCAATGGGGTTAAGGTCTGGACTCTGTGGTGGCCAATCCATGTGTGAAAATGATGTCTCATGCTCCCTGAACCACTCTTTCACAATTTGAGCCCGATGAATCCTGGCATTGTCATCTTGGAATATGCCCGTGCCATGAGGGAAGAAAAAACCCATTGATGGAAGAACCTGGTCATTCAGTATATTCAGGTGGTCAGCTGACCTCATTCTTTGAGCACATACTGTTGCTGAACCTAGAACTGACCAACTGCAGCAACCCCAAACTATTTGCTTAGTTAAATCCAGGTGGTGACTTTTTTTTTGGCCAGGCAGTGTAGTTTGGCCATTGCAATTAGTGGTCCTGATTTGAAATGAGTTTAGTTCTGGTTTAGACCTTGTAATGTTCAAGCATTGCTCCTGTTAGTTCTAGTTTCTCAGGATACTGTTGGTTTAGTATGGATTTTTGTTCCATGAACTTTGAAAGTCAAATCATTTTGTTGGCAACGAAACATGTTTGTTAAATCATTTTGTATTTTTTGGGCTCTGCCAAAAAGGATGTTATTGTAGGACTTTCAACCACGTCTTTGAGTTTTAGCGGTTTCAAGGAATCTACTGTTATTTTGTTACAGTAACCCTGGACTTCACTCAAAAATGCAGCGTAGGGATGATGAAATTTTATGAAACAATAAAAATATCAGCTGTAATAACTATGAGGGGATATCCAAGGGGGAGGCCTCTTCTGATTCTAAAGGCTCCTGGGTGGCTTGAAGAATGAGACATTTTGAGGTTAAAAAATGAGAAAGGCACAGAGTGGTTCCCCTGTAGCGTCGTTAGCTTAGTGCCGTCACTTAGCAGAGCACTTAGCCTCCCGTTTGTCCCTGAGGAGCGGCAAAAGATGTGAGCAATTCAGACCAACTCGCTGTAATAACAAAAGGGACTGGTGACGAGAAGCATCTGTGCACTTGTATTGTATGTTTGAATTGTATGGGACAACTTGTAAAAAGAAATATTTTGATGAATGTAAAAACTACCTGACGATGGTAATAGGGGTAGTCAAAAGTATCAAAAATCTGATACTAATCGCTACCCAAGACTAATATCAAAACTCATTTGAGCAAGTATCAATTCCGTAAAATTTGACTTTTCCTGAACAGTTTAGCTTTATCAGAACGAATATAAAATCTCACTTTAAGATAAAGAAAGTACAATTATTTTGTATATGAAAATTACATTACTAAAAAGGAGCATTTATCTTCATTGTGGTATTGTAATCGGTATTAAATATTGAGTGAATTGAGCGAATCGAAATCGAATCGAAATCAAATCGAAATCAAATCGAAATCGAAATTTTAGTATTGTGACGACACTAAACAATTATTTATTATTTAGCAAACACTGAACAGCGGCTGAAAGGCACTTTCACCTTACAGCAAGAAGGTCCTGTGTGGAATTTGTATATTATAATAATGTTAAAAAGAATTTCCCTTGCGGTAACTTTCCGTGCCTCAGCACCAGTGTGCGGTGTATGCAGTATAGCACATAGGCCCATAATAATACATGTAAAATGGGGTTGTACTTGAAAAATAGCTATATAGAACAACCGTCACACACGTCAGAAAAGGGAATTTTCAGGGAATTTTGACAGAATAAATATCAGTATCAAATCAAATATCATACCAAATAACATGCCCAAAGCACACAGCCCTCATCCGACTCATGTCCCAAGTACAGTGTGAGCAGGTCAGTGTATATGACCATCGCTCCGTACACCCTGTCGTGAGCTTCGTATGAGATTCAATTGCACAGTGTGAGCTTGGGAATAATTTGGAACGTCTTAAAATCATACACAATTATACATTCTGACTGTGGATGAAATGTTGGTCCCAAGGAACATAGCTAACCAAACACTGGTTTATGAGCACATCAGAGAGAGAGCAGGACCACACCTCTCCTCTTCCTGTAGCCGACTACTGGGAAAACCCTGGCTTTGGGCCTGTCACAATAATTACTATATCGACCTATCACTCAATATATGAGAGATGGAACAATCATTTTTGGGGGTGAATATTCATCGTGGGCACTTTTTCTTTGAACTAGTGGAGAACTTTTTGTTATTTTTCTGTGCTATGATAAGATTTAACTCTAGAGAGTTGAATAATAACTAGGACTCTTTAAGTATTTAATTTCTTTATTGCAGCTTATGTTCATGAACAATACTGTACATGTAGAATAGTGTTTGGGGTAAATCCTGCTTTAGGGTTATTCTGTCAGTAGCATAATGGCCTTGAATATTGAATATTATTGTTTATCGTCTATATTTTCTTCAGCAACATATCATACTTCAAAATGTGTTATCGTGACAGGCCTACCTGACTTTGTACCACACCACCTCCATTACCAAATCACTGACTGCTATATGGAAAACAGTGCAATATTATAAGATATTGTATACATCTATGTACATAATATATTATAATATAATATAAAATATGATATATAATATAACTGTATGCCTATGAATATAAATGCTTATATGGCGTTACCAAGCACATGATTTCCTCACAGTTTACACTGGCTATGTGTGGGCAATTGTGATTTGTCATGCATGGTTATGTAGGAGTTATGGTAAATGGACACATTTATATTGGCCTAGTCATTTTCTACCTCTTCTTGGCTCTAAAACAAGGAACAATTCATACATGAATACACCAGAGTATACAGAGGATTGTCATGAGGATTGTGTCAGTTTGGTTTCTGAATTGTTCTGCTGAAAGATTAAAGCACACATTATTTAGTTCATATTGTGTATTTGTGCTGTGTAACTAAAGACCAGACTGACCCATGCCTGTCAGTCTGCACTGGTCTAGTGACACGAGCTGAGAGTGTTCTTAAGTTGACCATTTGTTTGTGTTTCAGAAGTCTGGTTCTGGTCCTGCTCCGCACAGCTCTCCTCAGGGCTGTGTGAAGATGATAGAGAAGAAGCAGAGGAAGAAGACCTCCTCTAAGAAAGCTTCTTCTTCAGAGGCCTCCTGCATTAAGGCCCACATCGTCTCCAAGGGCCAGACTAAAAAGCCTTTCATGGCTCCTCTCATGAGGAAAATCCTCAAGACCTTCCAGGTCATCCAGTACATGACCCCCAGGGTCCGAGTGGCCCCACGCCCTAAAGCTGTCTGCCCTGTCCCCAAGCCTGGGACCAGGGAGTTTACTGAGGAGCGCTTGGATGCAGTTTGCAACAAAATCATGAGCAGACACTGGCCTCCCTCTAAGAAGGCTGTCCTGTTCTATGAGGACCAGGACCCCCTTAAGGTACAAGGACTCTTTTTTTTCTCTTTTTCTTATAGACAGAGAGAATCCAAAATAATACTTTTTCTGTTGCTTTTTCATAGATAAAGCCCACTGCAGCTGCCATCTTCAGGAAACCTGAACAGGATCCTGCTGCCTCAAACAAGAGCTCAGAGAGCACATCCCCCAAACACGAGCTCTCCCAGCCAGCACGACAGCACTGCAGAGCTCCTGCCTCAAAACTTCCTCCAGTCCGAGCTCCAAAGCACCGCTGTCCGTCTGAGGAGCCTCCTGTCTCCAAACGGCAGTGGCAGAGCTCCTCCTGTGAGGAACCTGCCCTACAAACGATGTCTGAGCTCAGACAATGAAGAAGAGGGTGGTCGTCTTCTGCAGCTCAGACAATGAAGAAGAGGGTGGTCGTCCTTCTGCGAGGAGGGAGCCTCTGATCCGAAGTCCAAGCTCAGATGATGACCTCACCCTAAACTGTCCTGTCCAACCAGACCATCTGCACCTGAGTCTGCAGTGAGACAGGTTTGCCCCTCCCACAGGGAGGTGGACTATGAGCACCTGGAGAGACAAGGACTGAGGGAGGTCTTCTACCACTGGATGACCGGGCGTCAGTGGCGTCATTAAAGAGGGGGAATTTTACTTCTATGCGGTATTAACTGCTAACACAACATTTTTAGATTACCATTAGCAATAAAAAAAACCCTTTGAATCTTATTTTATGTTTGCATTGTGGGTTTTCATGAGACATGATTTTATACCTGCTCCCAGTTAGGTCAGTGACATACAAATACAAAATAGTTCAATTTCTTATAAAACGTTTACATGAATGAAGCACACACACAAGAATGAAAGCCTGTGCTCTGATGTCTCAGCTGAGGACATTTACTACTGTAGTACAAATTCTGGATTGTGGATTTTCCAAACCAGTAGCAATAAAACAATAAAACCTTATTGTTTTAGAACTATCAAGATTCAACTGGATATCAGTCAATTATTGCCAGTTATGGAAAGCATCAAGTTAAGTGAGAACTCTCTTATTGGATTCTTTAGTGAATGCATAAAAAGCAGAAAATATTTTGTCTTGACCTAAAACATGGAAATGCAAATTGGTGAACCAGCAACACAATGTATAGTCCAACCCAAGCAACTATATAATATACTACTAAATAATGTAAACTTTTACTGTTAGAAAGGTATTCAAATACATAGTACAACATAATATGGATTCCTGAAGACTTCAAATAATACAAGACATGACTTTATTAGATTAGAGTAGGTCCATTTTCCAATATGTAAACATGTATCTGTCTATGCTCACTTATCACTTCTTCATTAGCAGTGGCAGGATTCAAACGTATGCAGCTGCACTGGCACGTAACACACAAATTTGTAGTGTTTCAACATTAATCTTTATCATTAAGGTGACTGTCACTCCCAAATAACCCATGTATGTGACACAAAACAGGTCCGGATACAGCCAACGGTGGGAATATGCTTTTGAATGCATGAATGAACTTCTCCCCCCCGAACAATTCCATACATTGTATTTATTACCCTCTTTTTTCATTGCAGTCTTTACATTGAAAGTATGTCTTCATTTTAAATTGGGAAAATTCCCACTATGTTAAATTTTCATAAATTTGAATTTATGCAGCAAAAAAGGGGAAAAAAAGAGAAAAAACACTGTGAATCTGACTCTTGAGGCCAAAATTATCTTTGTACATGACCTGACCAGCAGATTCAAGTTAATTTTGTGATATTCAAGCAAGGAAAAAATAGTTTTAAGCTCATGCTAGGGTTGCATGACATGAGAAAAAGATGCAATATTCAA
Source organism: Periophthalmodon schlosseri (assembly GCA_000787095.1). Lineage (NCBI taxonomy): Eukaryota > Metazoa > Chordata > Actinopteri > Gobiiformes > Gobiidae > Periophthalmodon > Periophthalmodon schlosseri. The sequence continues at coordinate 119,370 of KN485660.1, read as the reverse complement.
TAACTATGTTTTGTATTGCAATAATGATCTTGTCAGAAATTAAAACTTAAAGAGGGGGTATTATGCAAAATTGAATTTTTTCAGCTTTTTATCATGGTTCTATATGTCATCCATGCATGTTTGAGTAATCTAGTAATCTTTCCCAGATACTATGCGAACCCTCTTTATAGTTAGTAGTACAATCCTATCCATGACTCAGCTCACAAGCCATAACCATACATAACCCACGCTCCCAGGATACAAAACAATACACTACAACTTCACAAACCCGATGCAGTGTGTAGTAGTTTCATTAGCAGAACACACGCTAATTGTGTTATATACTATGATATGCTTCATTATTTAGCGAATCTTTAGTGATGGGATTACAAGCACTACATCGGGAGTGATACGTGTGTCTGGAGTTCAGATAGCTAAAAAAAATGTCAGCGATGCGATAGTGGAAACAGCCCTCTGTTTACTACTCTGATTACTTATTGTAAGTGCAGCCAGTTTAATACCTGTTTGGCAGCTCTCCTCTGGTTTTACAAGTGTTTAAACGCTGTCATGTAGAGTGCAAATGCTTATAATGTCCTGATATCTGTGCGTTTGGCCAGAGTCTGCAGCGTAAAGAGGACAGTAGTTTGCCCCGCGTTGTTGTGACTGTACAGTTGTGAGTCTGTTTTGGTGCTTTTGAGTTCTGTGGAGAAGAATAGCTCTGAGTACATTTGGTGATTTGCAGGTCAAATAAGGCTGAATTTAACTTGTTTTTACTTGGAAAAAGCAGCTGGGTTTTTTGAGATTTTTTTTTTGTGTAATTTTACAGTTACTTTATCTGGTAATTAGTTACTTTCATCACAAAGTAATGCAGTTACTAACGCAATTATTTTGGGGGAAAAGTAACGGGTAACTGTAAGTAAGTACTTTTTTGATGGATTTTGCCCAACACTGTTTATTACCCATATTAAACTCTAAGATGTTTTTTCAACTTGCTAAGATCCTCTTTGGGTAGAGCCCCCCTCAGCTATGGCCCTGTCCCGGGATGGTCTCTGAGAGGGGCCCACACTGACCCTTCTGAAATAACAGCAGCCATCAGTCACCTGCAAAATACTGGGACCTGCGTGTGATGAGATGTTTATGCACGAATGGTCAAAGTTCAAATCAAAACTGCTGTAAAAATCCCAGCAGGATTCGTGGCAGACGGAGAACTTCTGGGGTTTTAAGTGACGTCTGCCTGGGTTCCATATATGTTACTCAGGTTATTTTTATCTCCCTATCTTCTGTCACCCGTCGTTGTCAGCCAATCACAACCTTGACACTTTTGAATCTCAACCAATCACCATTCAAGTAATTCACATAAATACATTGTCACTGCCCTCCATTACCGTGGTGTTTCAAATAAGTGTCGTAACATTATCGCTGAACTGTTATGCCAGGCTTTGAAGCATAAAATCTGTAATTCACTCCACAACACACTTGTCAGATCTCCATGGAGAGAAGCAGATAACGCTGCCGGGTCAAGTATAGGTAAGATCTGTGGAGAGGCGACCCCATAGTAAAGGCCAATTCATACTTCATGAGTAAGTAAGGCCTTTGTTCTTACACCTGTTCTGCAGTTCTTACAGCTTGTTCTTGACACATTGGGCCTTCATTTTAAATCTAGTTCTCTTTTGTAAAAATGTGATTAAAAAGTTCAATTTCTCTCATTGTGCTGAACCTATAACATGTTTTAACAGTTCTCCATAGCAACAACATAGCAACAGTTGTGGGGGGAGGGGCACAGTGGTTCTGTAGTAAAACTTATGATGAAGCATGAAATGTCCATAAGAAGTCCAGAAGAAGTTTGTTCTTGTTCTTACAGCTCCAGTTGTAAGAACAAACTTGTTACTCTTTATGAAGAAGGAATTGGCCTTAAGAATGTATGTATTATGTATTTTTGAATAATATGTTTAATTACATGCTGTGGAACATTCCAGTCAAAGCAATAACATCTCTATAGATACAAACAGGTACATTAAACCTTACATTTAAAAAGGTAAAATGTTAACATCTAGCCTTTAACACTGTAATATCTACTTGAAATATAGCCTACCCACTTGTTTGTAGTTTTGTCAAATGTTCTTTCAATTTGGTATGGATTTTGTTATATTCATCCCCCATGGACCTCCACTGGAACTAACAGCTGAACTAATAAATTATTTCATGTGATTCATGGAGTTGATTTTATTCAATACTTGGTGTCAGACTTGCCAGACATTTGAACTTTGCCCAAACAAAACTTTATCCAATTGATTTCTAATAAAACATACTTAGCTTAACTCCAGCGCAACTAACTGATTCTGCCCGCTACACTGGCTTTACACAACTCGGGTCAGGTCTTGGTCAGACACTGCCCTACTCAAAGTGCTCAACACTGCCAACAGATAGCTACGGATAATACTATTTTAACCATAGCATCAGACATACTCCTGGGAATAGAGAGATTTATGTTTTTTCACAAAGAAGAATGCGCCTTCTGACAGGTCATGTCCACGGACCTGAATGAGTCCAGTAATGGGAACCAGGATATAGTCAAAACACATGGACCTGTGTCAAATCAACCTGCTTTTAAAGATGACATAACATAGAAAATCAAAACCACATTTTGGTCCAGTAAGATAAAATGTCTGGACCGACAATAAAAAGGCAATGGGAAGGAATAAATTCAGGTTGCATGAAAAACGTATGGCTCATAAAGGTAGAGTTAGTATTTCACATATCATAAACATGACCTATGTGTCCCCAGACACAATGTAAACATGTTCAAATCTAATCCAGATTTTACTGATAACAATTGTGATGTTGAATTATTCTTCATTACAAAAAAACACATGCTGGCCAAGGAATTTGATGTGACTCTCAAGGCAATTATCCAATCAGGATGCAGAATGAGACTCAAATGAGGCTCATTCAGGTTGCCAGTTTCAATGCTGAAATCCATTTGGTTTGAATCTAAAATCCCTCTATCGGACCTGAATCTTCACTACCTACCCCAGCACCTGCAGTCAATCAAAACATGCTCAAGCTACCTCATGTTTAGATACACAATTTATTCTTCTTCTTTCTTTCGGAATTATTAAAGCTAATCTTGAAATTGGGATACGTTTTTACTCCAGATGCCCAATCCCAGCTACCTCACACTGTATTCTCCTTGATTTTTATCATATTTAATTCAATGACGTCTCAACATTCAATGCAAAAATGCCCCGGTTTCCCTCTCCTGAGACACTTGAAGAAGCTACCTTGTTTGAAAGATTCTAGAGTACTTTAAGCACTACCTTTCAACAACTCTGAATTGCATTTTTTCCAAAATTTCGACATACCTTTATTCTGATTAAATCAAAGCAATCAAGGTTGATGTGCTGTTGTATGTATAGCCGTTTTCCATTAATAGTGCAGGCTGACAGATAACCATAACACAGGCCTAATCACAAGTGAAGGTAGTGCATTTTAAGGGCTGCATAAGGCCACTTTACATTGGAGCTCAGCCATCAGATAAGAGCTCCTATCTGCACTAGTGCTGATGCTGGACGTATGTGTGTGAGTAATGTGCCACTAACAAACACAGGCTAAAGGCGGGCGTGCACTACAGATCACTATCAGGTTATTATTCATGGAAAAATCTGTATACTATTGTGAGACCTCAACTCAAGTTTTTGTGAAAAAAAGGTGGGTTTATTTTAAATTGCAAAATGATAAATATTTACACAAGAACTTTGCTGTTGCTGGATGGCTTTTATTGGCCTGGGATCCAGAATAAATACTTCTCCAATACTTTACGAAGATGTGAGTCTGGCCACCTGTGAATCTCCTCAAGTTCAGATGGGGGTGATTAACAGGTGAACTAGCCAATCTGGGACATGCATGATCTGTTCATATCAAAACAAACATGGCTGCTCATTGATTCTGTAAAATAAAAATATGACTCTTCCAGGCCAAATAAGAGTCAGGTATGTGGAGATGCAAGCCCCCTCACAGTAAGGATTTGATTTGTAGCTTGTAGTTCCCAATACCAATGCTATAACATCTCTTTGTTTTAATGTTTCATTTTCTCTGTCAAATTACTAAACAGCTGGTGATAAGCTCCATGTGGCAGCCTTCTACAGTTCACCACGACAGGATCCAGTCAATTATACTCAATGGCCACAGCATGAGCCCCCTTCCCTAGAGGAAGCACTAACACAGTTTATTTCCCTATTTATCTAAGTGCAGTTAAAACACATTACAAAACATGTGGCTCATTGTATGTCCGCTATTTCTGTAGTGCTTTTTCCTCATGCAAACAAAAGCATCCGCAGCAGGTGGTTAAGAATACTTCTTAAGTATTTTTGCTTCAAATGGAGTAGTGGGATAATGATTCAGACAACGTATGTATTTGAGTTTTTAAAATAAATTGCAAATTAAATCAAAGATTTTGTTTTTTCAAATCGTTTTTTACTTCCTGTCACCTGTCACTTTCAGCCAATCAAAATGTTGGTACCTTTGAATTTCAACCAATTACCATTCAAGCCATTCATATAAACGGCCTGTTATTTGAACTATGTCATCATATTTTGCTTTCCTACTTATTTTACCATTTATATTGTATATTCATATGTAGATATATATGTATATTGTGACTTCTCTTGTGACTTTCTGTGGAAGTATAGTGGAGTATATAAAATAGACTTTGCTTACTTGCAAAGTTCCTCCACTAACTCATTAATGCAGCAGCAGAACCATCAGCCTCCTCAGACTCTCCACCAGTGTCATTTTATGAGTTTCAGGTAGGTCATTTTCCTAAACCGCATGAATAGAAAGATATTTTCCCAAGCAGATTTCTAAACAAATGGATCATTCTCTCCCTTCATCACATTGCAGACATCTCTACCTGCCAAAATCGTCAACGATCAGTTACAGCCAGTAAAAAAGTCAGTAAAAGCATGTGGTTTGGATCAGAGAAAACGTTTAAGGAAGAATTTGACTTCTTTTTCTGTTAAATGTCTTTTGTCATCTCGTCCAGCCCTAGGTACTACACTACTATTTGGACACAGTATTCAGGCATTTAAGCACCTGTATTTCTTCTGCTGCTACCGTCCGTTTCAATGACACACAATGACACACAATGCGACAGGAAAAGCAGCAGCACGTACGGGTCTCACGTGGGACAGGAAGCAGGTAGTGCTCACAGATGGGACACAGAACAGAGGGGCGCTCCAAAACAGGAAAGACCCAGGACAATCGGGGGAGGTTTACTCACAGACTGAGTATTGTTGAGTTAAGAGTATTGTTACTGCAAAATAATATTACAAAAAATAACAAAAACAGTTTTTAGCAAAGAGCAAAACTTAAATCGGGTATTATATGCAAAGCTCATAGAATGTTTTATTCTTAGATTGTTTTACATTTCATTTGGGCAGCAATGATTAATTGGAATAATCGTAACCAGGGACGGCACCAGGGGAAGACTTGAGGGGGCACAAGCCTCCCCTAGAATGACCAATACCTGTCCATAGCTCCTCCAAAGATGTTTCCCCACTTTCATAGCACATCCAATTTCAACAAAAAATGTTCAAATGGCAACCACAGAGTATTCAATATGAGACTACAATAAAATAAAGAATTCCACATTAGGTTTTATAAATCACTAGAGGGGGCTAATGTCTGTGTAATCCCTCAGTTGTCCAGGTATAATCCATAGCAAAAGAAAAATTCAAATCTGTCAACTGGACAAAAAATTGTAGGAGTGAAGACAGGGAGCTAACTGCATTTAAATTTGTTTAAAACAGCAAACAAACATGTTAGGGGGTGGGGTCCATTGTTAAAAATGCTCTAAATTCACTTTTTAAGTGAGCACCCACACTGAAGACCTTAGCTCCTCCAACCAAAAATGTCTGGCACCGCCCCTGATCGTAACAAGCTGACTATCAAAATAATGAAGTCAAATATCAAAATTATAATTGTGACCATAAAAACTTTTTTTTTTTTTATCTTTATCTAGTTAAAAAATGTATTAAAAAAATCTCTATACAATAGAAATAATCACTTGACTACTCGACTAATGAAATAATCATTAGTTGCAGCCCTATATTTGATATTCCCATCAATTTAAGAGTTGTTACTAACGTCTTATCATATTTCTAATGTTGTGATTGACACAGGATTAGCATTGTCATGTTGTCTCCTGTCATGCCCGTCTTTAACTGCTACTGACTACAAGCAACGAGGAGTCATCCAGATATTAAGGTACAAGGTCATCAATGGGCTAGTACATGTATTAAATAATGTATTATTTTAAAAATACTTGAAACAGACACGCATATGTACTTGTATATACATAACATATTATCCCTATGGCTACTACAATATATGCAACATTTAACGTTTTCAACAAGAAGCAAGTGTTTCCCAAAGTGACAAATGAATCTGTGCACTACCATCTTTAAAATGTAGGAAACAGCAACAGCAAAGAAAGATAAATATTGTGAATGAGAAACTTACATTGAACCACATGGCATCAAAATTAAGACTAAAGATGGGAGATAGATAGCGTCGGGCTTTCAAAGACACAACATGCACACGTATTCTGGGAATATATAGTGGTTTCAAATGTTTTGGGTTTAAAATATTCGTAATTGCCGTATGACTTGGAAAATTGGAAGGAATAATGTCAACAATAAAGAATCATTTCATGTAAACCAAGAGCAATGCGTCAAGATGCACTAACTAAGGTCAGACGATAGATCACTCTTCCAGATGGTGCCAAAACTCTAGTTAACCATATGACCCAAATGGATAAACAGACGCACGGGAAAACAAATCGTTTCTAAACTCACCAAAAGTTGTCTTCTCGCGTCCGTTGATTTTCTGATTTTCCTCCGGGGTTTGGACCGCAGACAGTAGCGGACAGTTGCCAGTAGCTCCGTTCACGATCCGAGACGTCACCTGGAGTTCTCCTCTTCGATATAAACACAGTCCACATGTGCGCAACGGCGGTGAGACAGTCAGCGCGCAGACAGCCACTCCTTCCACCGCACTGCCCCTCAGCAGTTACCCTGAAACTGAGAAAGTAGTCAACAAACGTCTAAAAACTGCATTTGGTTTGATTTTAATATTATTTTGCAGGGTGGGTACCTCAAATATTACAAGTGGGGCAAGTGGATGTTGGGATAGACTCGGGAAATTGAAGCTTAAAGATAAAGGCTACCGTGATTTTCAATGATCTCCCAAAACGCAGTGGAATAGCAACAGATCATTCAATTAAGCAAAGCGTGAAAATTTTATGGAAGGACAAGTATAATATTATTTTAATAGGTAAATTTTTAGGATTTTTAGGCTGTTTGTGTGGCACGTGAAAAAGTGGGACATTATCTAAATAAATGGACAAGGACTTAAATGGTTATGACAGCGGACAACCAAAAAGGTACACGTGCTCACCCTATAGTTTTATGAAGCCCAAAATAGGCCTGCATAATGCCAAATCAATAATTTATCTTGATTCCTGTAAGTTTTATCTTCGAACCAACTGTGTTTATCAATCTCAGGCTGCAAAAAATATTGTTACATCATAAAATCACCTGTGTTTTATGGGTATTTTTACGTTTACCTGTGACAATCCTCGTGTCTCTCCAAAACTTTCCGGAAAGTTTGCGTAAATGTTTTGCGCGCCAACGTCTTCTTACGGTTTTATCACACCTCCCTCTTGTGGCGAACTCTATGAAGTGCAGGTTTGATTGGAGCGGTGGGTACATTTACATGGCCAGTAAAAAAAAAAAAAAAAAAATCTGTAAATCCGTGAGCAATCAGAAAGTAAGCATATTAGTCACTTCAGATTTAAGTGTTTGCATTTGAATAATCTCACTTCAGAAATCAGACAGTGATCAGATGATGTGTGTGTATGTAAATATTGAGTTGAGACATATTGGACGAATTATTATAATCATTGGTCATACATTTGCTTTTTAAAAATTTTTTTAGGCTACTTGCTTGTGGAGTTTTCAGCAAGGCATATTCCAAAAATAGGCCTAGTGAGTAGTGACAAATTATAATTGTGTATTTTGTTAGAAATTCCCATTGGCTTATCGCCCAAAATGTTGCCTTTTTAAACCTGAAGTAAATGGGTCTACTAATCTTGTATCTTTGGGCAAGACACTCATCATTTATCTCTTTTTGTTCAGTGTAGGTATGGGATACGTCTTATAGAAAAACAACCATGCAACCATGGCATAATACTGCTTGAATACTTTAATATGAAGTACATAGTATTTGAGTTGTTGTTGTACAATGCATCTGGACAAAATGAACAGAGGTAGCTAGATAAAAACATATAAAACAGCATAGCCTACTAAAACAATGCATATATCTAGCTTAAAAATCATACATAAAATTTTACAAAAGCACTTCTTTAAAAATAACTGATTCCCAAATTGTTACGGCATACAGTAGGAAAACATTAGAATATTGAAATGTTTGATTATAATTTTTTTTTTTAGCATTGTTCATAAACATATTTTAACAACACTTATAGCACAACATTAGTCTTATACAAAACTTACACACAATATTGCATTAATTGTTGCATCACTTGACACCAGTCTGAAGAAACTACATTAGTTTTGAAAAGAAGTGGTTTGTAATAAGGTTACTGGCTACATAAAAATCCACCATTATAATTACTCTATACTTAGGATGAATATATACTTACTATTAAATTTCATAGTAGTAGTAGTAGTAGTAGTAATAGTAATAGTAGAGAAAGTAGTCCATGAATGGAATAGTGGAAATCTTGTAAGAACTTGTTACCAAAGTTTTGTGATGTGATACTTCAGATCTACTTGTACTTATTTAAAATTAAAAGTAAAGTATTAAAATAGAAAGAGGATTGTATTTTACCACTTCAGTGTTATATATTCAAGGCGCCTGTGGCAATAGTGGTCATACCTTCTAGAAACAAATAAAATAAAATGAACAATAGAATACGTCTGTCCATATTGGAGTGTTTTGAATTTTTGAAAAGTAAAAATATTGCATAAATTTTTTGTAGTATATATTTGTTATAAAATGGTACATGCAGAGGGGTATTTGGCAGCGTGGACTTGGTTCTCCACTCCATAAATGAAGAAGTCGAAGTCTTTCCCATTGTAGGTGTAGTGTGCGTGAGTGAGAGGCACCATCTCGATTGTCTGACGCTGCAACAGACAAAATTTTAAAAATGTAAGCATTTATAAAATCTTGTTTGGAATCAGGTGCCTGCAGTGAAAAAAATGATTTACATGTTTACAATGAACATAATCAAGTTACATTGGGTTACAAGCTAATACTAGTTGTGCTGATCAAAAGACAGCATGATGTATAGAAATCACTGCATTACTGTGGGACCAATGGTAGAAAACAAAAAAAAATACTTTTTTAATAAAACAACTTTGTAAAATAATTACAAATATATTCATAAAAGCACAACAGTGCACAGTGTAACCTTTCTGGTGGGTTATCTGCCACCTGCTTGCCTCCATGGAGATATTACTTTTAGAATGTTCCACAGAATGGCATTAAACTATGCAAAATTATTTAATTGGGAATCATTTTATTGCTGTAAAACTCTTTATAAATCATCCATTCTTAATGTGAGCAAGGTCTCCTCTCCACAGATATGACCTGTAACTTGACCTAATGGTGCCACTTGTTTCTTTCCATTGCACTTTTAAGATTAAGCATTTTGAGGGGATTTCTGAACTGTGCCCCCTTTTGCATAGGCATGAGTTTATGGACTTAGATATATTATATGCATAATTACTCAGATATGAGTATGTTTATGAGTATGAATATGTTTGAATATGCATTCTGATTAAAATTCAAAGTCAATTTAGCAGAATGAGGCTTTTAATGTTTTCCAGGAAACAGAAAAGATGAGGCTTGTATGAGTCTGTACCTGTTGCAGGATGCGGCTGGTTGAGCTGAAGCGGTTAAAATGTTCACTTATCAGTTTTTGAGAGACATCACAAATTTCCTCATCAGGGAATCCTTGGATTGGATAAACCTGGAGGCAAATATCAAGTGACTGTTACTTACATTCATTTTGATACATTTCTCACTCATTGGTAATGTAATCTAAAAGTACATTAAAAACATAAATAAAAAACATTTCTTTACCAGCACATTCTCATCCACAAAGAAAGCGTCTCCGGTCACTTTCTCAAACTTCTTGTCCGGAAATTCAGGTTGACGGTCGGGAATAAAGTTATCTATGTTGTTTTTCCTGCTCATAGACAAATAATGATTACATTTTACTTTGGCACTGGGTCGTGCATGAACAGGATTGACGTGACAAATTTAACATGCTCGCAAACAGACAACAAATCAACACATGTAGAAATACTTTATGATAATATTGAATTGTACCATGTGATTGTGAGCTCAATGAAGTGCATCAGGTTCTGTTTGCCATCACAAACACTGCAGGTTTTGTAGCCATGTCCGTGACATGAGAGGCATCTGCAGACAGGCAAAATAGCAACAATGAAAACCACATCCCAGACCAGGGCCAGGGCCAGACCAGAGGAGTATATCACACTACTAAATAATATATAGTTTTAACACTTTTATATTATATATAAAGTACGCATGCGTCCTGTGCTCAGGTCTCTGCACTGGCTCCTGTGGCTCAGAGAATAGACTTTAAAGCAGCTCTGCTTGTTACAAGTCTCTCCATGGCCCAGCACCAAAGTACATCTCCCACATGTTAGTGCCATATGAACCATCTCACACTCTGAGGACTTCAGGGACCGGCCTCTTGCTGGTGCCAGAGTCAGGACTAAACATGGGGAATCAGCGTTTCAGTTTTATGCAGCTAAAACCTGGAACATTCTTCCTGAAAATGTGAGACAAGCCTCGACTTTGACAAAGTTTAAATCCAGGCTCAAAACGGTTGTTTAGTTGTGCATATGAAAGGTTTTTATTCTGAACTTTTCTCCTTTAATGTAAATTTTATGATGATTATTTGTGATTATTTATGTTTTGATTTGTTGTATTGTGATTTTAATGTCTTTCTTATTCTGTAAAGCACTTTGAATTACCTTGTGTACGAACTGTGCTATACAAATAAACTTGCCTTGCCTTGCCCACTGGTGTTGTTTTGCCTTCAAATATTTTTTATTTAATCAGACATAAAATTGGAGCTTGTGATATTGACATTTCTCATTGTTTACACCCATTCAGACCACAGCATTTACATTATATGTAATTTCATGTGTAAATGAAAAAAACCTCTGCTCCACAGTCTGCAAACACAGGACTGGGACAAGTTTAGCACAGATTTGAACAGACCACAGCTGATATAATTTCATTATGTTGTTAAGCAAAGTGCAGCTGCTCTAACGCACATTTGTACACACATTTAAACAAAGGCAAGGTTGGTGAAGTTATAATGCAGTGTATGCAACTAGCACTAGCAAACCCCAGTGGATTAAATAAAGATGGGTTACAACATTGCGTAAAGGTGCAAATAAATGAAATAAATGCAAAAAACTCACAATAAACTGGAATTAGTTTAGTCTTTACGCTAGCTTTAGCCTCGTCTCAGCGTCCACAAACTTACTATACTAAACGTCCTTTTGTGATTTGCTGAGATCAGCCTTATGGGAGCATAATTCAGGTACGATTTACATTTTATTTATTAAGTTAATATTAGTTATGCTGAGGTGACGTTCACATAGCAGAGCCCTGTTCCTGGACATGGAGCATGCAACTCGGCTGGGGTTGCTGCTGGTCCTCCAATGACTGGAAGGTCGTATCTCCAGCGGTCCACTTTGGACCCATAATAGGTTTTCAAAACATATTGTATGAAATTAAATTAATTAGATTGGGATTATTCTTTTTACTTTACTTGTGCACATTTGTATAGGCTACTTTTACCGCCACACATACCTAGAATCTGGTTCAGTAATACAAGGGCTAACTAAGGACTAAACCAAGACCAACCCAGCCTTGAGTAAAAATATGTGCATTATAGCACAATAGCAAATTACAGCATTTTATGGGAAGATCAGATGAAATGGACCTGTTCTAGGTCAATGTGCCATACCTTTTACGTCCTCGACCCCCACAAGAAGAACAACGCTTATTTCTGGATCGACCATGACCGTGGCAAAAAGTGCAGCGTTTCTGACAACAAAAACACGAATAGAATATTTTTTGTGTAACCTAATCTTGATAACCTGTTGCCTAGTAGCACATGCACAACACAAAAATGTGATTTGCATGAACCGGTTACACTAAAGTGGTTATTTTTTGAAAGCTCTGACAGAAACCAACCATTCCTCGCCCAAAGCAAAATCCACAGCGAGTTCTTCCACAGCCATGGCACGTGTGGCAGTTCTGGAAGAGTAGAATTATGTCTTAACACAATGATGACCAAAATTCCTAAATCTTTATCGTTGCAATCAGGAGCACCTTCACGAAGGAGGAGTGAGGCACGCGGACTTTAACCACCATGTCAGAGAACCTCTGAGGTAGAGACACTGGGATGTCCCACGGAGGAGGGCTCACACCGAACTGAGGCCCATCCACTGCTTGTCCTGTGAGCAGAGGCTAAGGTTCAATGTCATCAAAAAAGCTTATATATCCTTTGTAGGCAATGCTAAGTAAGGTCTATTTAGTGCATATGACAGGTTAGACTACTAAATTCACTAAAATGTAGTTAACATAATTATATTTAAGATGTTGCCAAAGATCGCACTTAGTTTTTTTCCTAGTTTGCCCGTTTTGATTAAGTTTATGAGCCGCAACTGATGCAGAGGTAGCATATTTCAATGACTGTTACCTAGCAACCATACCTACAAACAAACAGAGGCCATAGCATGTCCAGTTTACATAGAATTAATACGATTAACTGAGATTCAGGAGCAAGACCACGCCTCAACCACACCTTCTGCTCCTCTCCAGCGAACCACAGCTCACCTCAACCACACCTCTAATTACCCAGAAGCCCTATTTATGCAAACCTATCCCGGCTACACCGTCTGTCTCCACTCTCTCGACCTCTCCCTCCCACCCCGTGTCTCTTGTTCATCTTTCATCATCTTTCTGAATCGGCTGGGCTAACCTCCTGAGACAGAGCCCCTATCCTGAGTCTCTACCCAGCCTCATCATCTGTTCGTATCAATAAATATCTTTATCGTATACCATTGTTGTGGCGTGGTCCTTGCTAGTGAAACAATAGTTATTATTGGACAACTAAAATACATGGCAACACCCTAATTTGGTTAAATGATGGTTTAAACTGACTGGAAATTGTGATCCTTGCACGTACATTGTCCCTTTTAGATGAATCGAATTCAGCGCTACTTCTTGTGACTTTCAACGTTTTCTTCAACATTTCTTTACAAACTCTTAAAATGTCAAACTATGATAAATATTCACCACAGGCTTTATCCCACCAAACAAAGTAATATAACCTGTCATATGCATTTTAAGCATTTATCTATCCGATTTCAGACAGAAAGCATATATTTTCAAGACATGTTTTGAACTTAAATGTGGCTACTGGTCACATAGAGTGTTTAGTTTAGACATTTGAACAATCAAATGATCACTGATGGAGTACAGACTTTAAACTAAATGAAAGCTTATGGATAATCCCACCAAATACATTTCATTTTGGATTGTGAGGGAGAAAGCCAAAAGGGTAACACAAATACGTGCAAATAAAACAAAACACAATTCCAGGTATGTTTTTCAAATTTAACTAAAGAATAAAGTTGGGGAAAAAACTGCAAACAATTATCTCTGTAGAGAAAGTAGAAATTTACCATGATACGGCTCAAACTGCCAGGCACTGGTTCTGGTCTCTGTATAGGTCTCCAGTCTGTACTACAGGAGAAGAAAGCAACAAAAAATTAATTAAATTCAATGAATTTATTACATTTTATTTTTATAAATGAATATTATCATTATTATTATAAATGTTCATATATATACCCTGTAAACAGTGATGGCTTTGAGATCTTTAAAGGTGAGGTTGCGGGCTGGTTTGGCGCTGTACCTCCATTTGGATTCGGCAAACTTCACTAAAGCTTCTCTGGCCACGTCTTCAGACACTGTGGGCACCCTAAAGACACCAAACATTTAGGCCAGAACATTACTGTGGCGCCATATGGACCAATCCAGGGCAGCATGTTGTATTGTCAAATGATCTTGCAGTACCAATGAACCAATATCTACATAAAAATGAAATACACTCCAAAATAGAAGAGAGATCTTCAGACAAATAACTACTCCTTCGTTTTATTGACCTTATTCTGCCCCGCCCACTTTTTCCTCTAAATGCAACTAAACCGCGCTTTCTTTGTGGAGGCGTTTTTGGTTAAGCGGGAATCCCATTCATTTAAATTTGAAAAAAAATGAGAAAAGTTTCGCCCCTAAAATATGATATGAAGTAGGCTGATTTGTGTAAAATGTTCAGTGTTCATCTGCACCAACAAGTTGACACTGCACCGATTCTCTGGGAGGCTTTAAAACGGCTTTGAGGTCTATATAGAACTTGTTTGCTGTTAAGATCAGCAGCTTCATGCAAAATAATACAACCTGAATGACAATGGTGGCACACGCAGTAACTTTTGGAATAATGTGGATAAAGGGTCAAATGGAAGATTTTGCTTTGTCTCCATGGAGATGTTAGTGTTTTTCATGGAATATTCAATATACAGTCTGGCATTAAATTTGTATATCTAACAATTATTCATTTTTTTCTTCAGACAGTTTTTTTTTTGCCCCAAAATACCTGAAAAGCATGCATTCTTACACTGGGTGGGGTGGCCTCGCCATAGTTCTGATCTGTAACTTGACCTGGCTGCTGTAATACTTATTATAAGTTGTGTACCTCTAAAACAGCTCATAATACACAATGCATTGACTTCATTTGGCTTTATTCGCCTGTCTTACCGGACATTAGGCACCAGAGTATTCCTGTCCTGCTCGGGCTGGGGGTTGTACGCAGGGGGTGGAGGGTACAGTGGGTTATCATCTGATAAGCATAATGAAAAGCAGAGATTATATTCAACATGAAAATATGAAAACCGGAATAGAGCAACATTCCTAAAATAATAAATGAGGATAATACCTCCTTTGTAACCCTGGTATCCGTGAATGACATCCAGCCAGCCAGGAGGGGGCGCTGATGGTCCCTCTTCAGGTATGTTGGGATCAAAGGCACCTGGGAAAGATCAGATTCCAATATATTTTTTATTTGTTCAATTTGAATAGCCACAGTATTATTTTTATTAGTATTATAACGATATGGTCTAAGCCTAGGCTTTGATTCAGGCTGCATGTGATTAGAGTCCTGCTCTGTACGGCGCTGACTGGAGATGGTCTACAGAGAGTCAAACAGAAGACACCAATGCATAAATTATTATCACACATCAGTAAATCTTTACTGTACATTGGTTTTATTTTTTGTGCATAGGGAGTGAGCAGCTCCGAGCAATTCACAAATAAGTAGCATATTCATGCGCGATTAGTTCCAAATACTTAATTTCATTCACCATATATTCACTATGATTAATGACACAGAGAATACACTAGTGAAATTTTAAAACTGGGCTGCAGACATGCCACTAGGCAACTAGGGCAGCAATCGAAAACGCAATCTGAATGAACGCGAGGGTTCAAAATGAACAAAAATCAGGTACTAATTGATACTAAAACTAGTATCGAAACTAGATACTCATTTGAGCAGACTAGTATAAGACCACACTGACTAGTACACAACCACGGGAGCGTACCAGGATGATGACTGAGGGATTACACAGATATAAGTATATGTAATATAAAAGAAAGTGGAATCGGTATTGAGTATCGTCTATTCCATGTAGTTTAGATGTGTACAAACATGTTCTGAATACATGTGCTCTTGTTCACAGACCTATTTGAGTCTTTTTGTCAATTCTCCTGGACTTGTTTAAAACTTTTAACAGAATCCTATTATTAAAACTAAAATGGAAAATCTAGTCGCAATCACAATGCTTGTCAGAAAAATCACAATTTTATGTTTTTCCCAAATCGCTCAGCCCTATGATATACTGTTTAATATCTTATATTATAGATCTTATAATAGATATCTACAGTGATTATGAAGCTCCCGTGAATGGAATATTTTGGTATTTACTGACTTCTCCATTCTGAAACGCATGACCAAAGATTTTCAGGGTATTTAAAGGGCACATTTTTGGAATGCCAAACACATAGTTAACTATTATCTGCAGTGCAGTTTGATGTTAAAGCCCCACCGTGTAACTTTTTAGGCTCAAAAAAGACTAAAATTAAAACATGTTTTGTTTTTATGTTTTTGTTGCATTGAAATTTCAAGTGATATTAACTTTTTGGAGGTGGAAAGTCAAAAATGCAGTTAAATCGATTAATTGAATTTGAAGTTCAAATCGATTTGTTTCAAAAAAATCGATTTTTATTTTCCCCACTTTCTTACATTGGAAAATGCATTGAAAATGCAAGAAAGGCGGCTCACTGTAGTCACAGGAAGCAGAGTTTAGCACAGGCCCGTACAGCGCTGACTGCTTTGAAATGAATGTCATCAAATTAAATGTTGGGGCTGCATGTTTAATGCAATAGATTGTTTTATCAAATTTATAAAATATTTCCCCGATGGCCAATGGGTTCACTGGGTTCATCACTGAATACAATCTGTTCAGTTTTTACCATTGTCTGCAGTTTGCAGAACATTTTTAGAGGAGAGGGAAAAAAAAAAAATCAAAAATCAAATCAAAAATCAAATTTTTTTGAGAAAAAAAAAATCAACAATTTTATTTTAAGCAAAATCGCCCAGCCCTACCTTAGAGAGAGAGTTTTTCAGTAAATAAATATACCCATGTTGAAACAACATGCAGAAAATTACAGTGTTGCTTTGAAAACAGCTGAAGACTTCACAGTTTGACATAGGAGGAGCAGTTGGACAGTGTTGTGTCAGAGGAAGGAAGGGAGGATTGGTTCTCTTCAGCTCAGATCAGGAAACAGAACAAAAACAGGCCCAAAACAGGGGAAGACTCATCCAAAACAACTGTGTGTAGGGCTTATAGTATTGCAGTTTACATACATATCTGAGCTGTACAGGATTGAATTAAAAAAAAAAAAAATTCTCATTGTGGATGCTAAATAAATAAGTACTAAAGTGTTTCATTCTGCCATTTATTTATTTATATTTTATGATATACATTTACAAAAGGGTTAACTGGGATAATACAATTTTAGAGTTATTGCATCAATGGCATAGAGTAGGTTTAAGATTATCGTTTATGATCAAATTGTACTTACTTCAATATGTGTTATTTTGACAAGCCAACTACTGTTGTCACAATACTTAAATTTCAAACTCAATTTCCATACTAAGGAATAGACTTGATACTCAATACCGATTGCGATACCACAATGATAATAAAAAACTCTTTCTCTAAGGAATAGACTTGATACTCAATACCGATTGCGATACCACAATGATAATAAAAACACTCTTTCTTTATACAATAGAATGTGAATTTCAGCATTAAATGGTAGTAATCTCTTTTATATCACCATGTGGCCTTATATCTGTGTAATCCCTGGTCTTATATTTGTTCTGATACAGCTCAAGATCATTCTAAAGCTATTCAGGAAAGGTTCATTTCTGTCCTATGAATGTGACTATTTTAGTATCAATACCTGCTCAAATGAGTATCTAGTTGCGATACTAGTTTTAATATCGATTAGTTTCTAATTTTCAATACTTCTGACCACCCTAAAGCCTACATTAAAATGCTCACAACTTATCTTTGAATTTTCCAAATAATGAATGAATGGTTTCAGTGTCACTGTTTTCCGCAAACCAATAGGACACAGTACAGTCAGTCAGTAGTATAGTCCAGCTGTAGAGTTGGTTTAGGCCTTTTATATGCGAGTTGTAGCTCCATTTCTGACAAACATACTTCACTTGCTTTACAAACTAAAAAGTTGATCTGTCTTGCCAAAAGGAGGTTCATGGAGATTATTGGTAAGGAGAACAAACATGAAATTTCGCTTTGCATAATTTCCCAACAGCTTGTTTGAGTTGGGACGTGCTCTGGAAACACTATGGTGGTCTATATTGATCCATCCGTCTTACACAAACAGGGCACGCCTCAGCCTCAGACGTCACGTGCAGATGATTGAGGAGTTTCAAAGGTCCACAGTAAAGCTAACATTACAATACAGAAAACCTGGATAACGTGTTTCTGTAACTGGGAATGGCTATTACACATGGATATTCACAAGCAGTAATACAAATCATGAGACACACAAACACAATTGTTAAACACGAGTAGGGCTATAGCGCATTAGCCAGTCCATACGGTCTTAGTTGAACAAAATTTGTATTAGTCCACTAAAGATTTTATTATAAGGATTTATATGGAACAACAGCAGAAAGGAGGAGTTACTGAGTGAGTTAGTTGAAGATTTTGTGTTTTTTGGTATTTATATCTAAAAAGGCAGATTGAACTCATCATTCACAAGTTTAATGTGTCTTTATTTTAATGTATTGTTTCCTAGTACTTTTTCTGCAATCTGTATCGTTGTTTTTGCATGAACTCCAGTACAGCTGTAGTCTTGTGAGTAGGGCCATTTACATCACCAGAATGTGCAGAAAAAAGCTACTTCAGAGCTACTTCAAAAAGTTCAATTCAATTCAATCTTTATTAAGAAAACAGAATATCTGGTGCATAGTGAACATTAAAAAAAAAAAAAATGCACATTATAGTGTATACAACCACGAACGCCAATGTCTTGTTGTTGTCACTCATAACAAAGTACAGTACTACACTATACTATAAAATATATATATTTGTCTGATTTTTGTAACAATGCTTAAGCTATTATTGCTATTATTAACAGTCACAATTATTTCAATGGTTCTTTGTTCAGGATTATCTCAATAAATAAATGCTTCAATATGACATAAAGCAAAACAACACATTTATAATTTTATGTAAAATACATTTAATTTTGAATTACAAAAAATATTGTTGTTAAATGTCTTAAATAAAAAATAAAATAAAAATAAAATAAATATTATTATGCTTCTAAATTCTAATTACACTATTAGCAGTTTTTTGTACAAATGCACAATAGCTTGGCTGGTACAGTTGTAGGTGATAGCTATAGGCCTATTGCTGATTACAACTGTACACCCAATTTTTATCTACTATCTTCAACTGAGTTTGATTAAGTTTGACCTTCTAGACTTAATGGGCACCAGCATTAGCCCCAACAATCTCTCCTTTGGGAATATAGTAATTTCAATTGCCACACTATACAATTTAACAATAGCCTCTTGATTGAGACACCAACAAGCTGCGCTCATAGCAACCAAAGTTTTCCATTATGTTTGCTTCAGTCCTGCTGTCTGCTGATAAAAATACTACACAGAAACTGATTATGTCACACGGTACACAATGCTTTTAGCGGAGGGATAAAAATATAAGCGAGAAGGTGTTTCCCAAAAAGATCTGAACCGAGATCGACCCGAAGCGAGAATGGCATTTGTGAGATTGGGACTCATTATAGGATCAAAATACAAAAACAGGGAGGAGACTAACAAGGAATGTGGATGGGAGACGATGTAAAGCAGCTGGATGAGGCCTGCTAACAGTTCATTTTAAGAGCACATATTATGGACAATGTAACCATTGTTGTCCCTCATCAAAAACATATCTCTATGTTTTTGCTTCAGTCACGCTTGTTTCATTAATCCATTACTCTGAAGTTGTCTTCTTCAAGCACTCAAAAATGTTTCCTTCACATTTTGCCAGATTTTAAGCCCATAAACCATTACCAGACTTGAGCCACGCAGTGGTAAAACTGCATGGCTCTTATTTAGCTTAGCATTCACAGGGGATAAGGATATCATTTGTTTACTTTCCCATAGTTCATTCCATGGAGATGTAATAGCTTTGGCTGGAGTGTTCCACAACATGGCCAACATTCACTATTTTGAGTCTATTTTATTGTGATTCTGTGCTTCTCTGTTTAATGCAGCTCTATGCTCAAACAGACACATTTCCCATCCACTCCTCCTATTGGTCAGCCTCCATCAGCTTCTTAATGTATAGGTACATTAATCATGAAATTGCAAAGTCTAAGGTCTAGGATTTTTTGGTAAATAATCCACTCTTTGAAGAGTTACCCAAGGACAAAGAGACAATGCGGATTAATGCAAGAGGACATAGCTGATCCATTACTACTGTATTACAACTAAAACCTAACCAAGTATAGGACAGTATAAATTCTAGCTCCTCACACCAGTACCTTCAGATTGATAATGACTTCTGGAAGGCTGCCAAAAGTTTTCGATTTCAAGAAAGCATTGTACCGTAGAAACCCTTTCTACCACAGACCACTCCTGGACAAATGAGGGATTACATCAACAAGCCAGTGTCTATCCAATTCACTAGGCCTGCAGTCGACTAAAGATATGTGCAACAACTTATCAACTAAAAGGGGGCGGTATGTGACTCAAAATTAGAATCTTGTGCAAAGACAAGTAACGCAAAAGTGAAAAGGCGAATTAAACTGTGCAGTCACTCCTATAGCTCCAGCCAACTGTCTCCACAGGTCTCTCTTGTAATTCTGAATCTCATTGGGACCTTCTGGTTAAATAAAGATCAAATAAAAATGTAAAATGCATTCTCCTCTCCCTCCTCTCCCTTCTAGTGTGTATCAAAATCCTTATAATCCTAAAAAAATGAGTTGATTAATTGTTTTAATGACCATTAGTTTACTTAAATGACTACAACCACTACATGAAGTGCAGTCATTCATATTCAAAATCAATCCCAGCAAACTAGACTTAGAGGCATCCTTTTCAGAAGACAACAATTTTCACCATCACTTAATTAATTATTAGGCCGATAATTAGGCCGTTTAATAGCACTTTCATACAGCTGCTGTTGCTTACACCATGATGCATTTCAGAACATCAGGAAAAATCATAACAAAATGACTTTTACACAGTTATTATGAAATAATATTGAGTAAAATTAATTTATTAAATTTACTGAGTAGAAAGATTTTTCCGGGTCCACCTTCTGGAGATCCGCTTTTATGAAAGTTGATCTAAACGCATAAACTACAGTGTGAACTCTGCATGTGTACAGTAAGTGCGTGTGTGGGATGCGATCTGCAGTCTATGGAAGGGATAAGCAAAACGCAAGATAATAGGGATAAAACTACAAAGTATATTTCTTAAGAGCCGGACGGAACAACTGAAGCATGGGATGCGCTAAAAGTCTCGTTTAGTTTCTAGACAACAAACTTTCAGACTGGACTGCACGTGCGTAAAGCTTTTTGCATCAAATGTTTTTGATTTTCAAAAGTTTCACTCACCGAGATCGTCGTCTTTTTCGTCCATAGCTGCGCCAAGGTGCACGTTTGAGGGAAAACATAAAACTCTGTGCGTAATCTCCAGTCAAGTGCTTTTCCAGAGCCAGGACACAATGAACAAATTCCGGATTACGACTTCAAAATAAAAGAAAAATGCGACCTACTGTCTAGTTTAAACTAACCAAAACTAACTTTGTACTACTGTTAAAATAAATAGGCTAACTCCCTGGTGTTACAATAACAAATACGAAGTTTAAAGCTACAGATTGCTCCATACGTTGATGTTTTGGGTCTAGCAAGCATTGTAATGGCTTTGCAATTTGACAGCATTAAATAGGCTTAACAAAATATTTTTGATGGCTTTATGCCATACTGGTTTGTTTTGTTTTATTTTACTTATCGCAAACTGGACGCACAGAATCTTCTTTCATATACTTTAGTGAATCCTGTGTCCTGTGTGGTGACCATGGTGATTCTTTGTGCCTTGACTTGCCATTCCTTTTTGCTGACGCCCACTTGGGTCTCTGGTGTTCACAACAGGCGGACCCGCCCCAGAGTGGGATCACGGGCAGTTTGGCTTTCATTAGTTACATATTCTTCATTACACTATTTTACTGTCCATAAAACTCAAACACTGACACACTTCAGTGCCACTTTACTGTTTTGAAAATATGACTATTGAAATGTTTTAACCTCCTAAGACCCGAGCTCTTGCATGGCTTTATCAATTTCTCGTTGTTATTTGGGCTGATTGGGACGTGATGAGTGTAAAAATAAAGAATTATCTTTTTACATTATGAGAGAAATGATGTCCACATATGAGGATATTTTTTCAACTTTTTAATGATTTTGATAGAACAAAATAAAATCGCATTTGAATAATGATTTGCAAAAACTATTTATTAAGTGCCTGAACACAGCAACATTTTTCCTGAGTGTAAAAACAAAATGAGAAACAAAAATTGTGCCTCTTGGAACAATGTGGCTCACTTGAAGTGCTGTTAACAGGTGCAGAAAGACATGAGCCTTTAACAAAGTCCATCTTGAATCTAAACTATAATGTATTACACTCTTCTGTCACCTTTAAGTGTCAGTTTAATGACCTCATATGTGGACACCAGGACCTTGTAGAGAAAAAAAAATGGTATTGTGGCCTAGACAAAATGTGGACGGCAGGTCCTAGGAGGTTAAATCCCATGATGATAACATAAATCACATTGTATCTGGCGCGTGAATTCAAATGACTTCAGTGGTGATGAGCACGATTTAACGCACCATGACAGCAGGTGGCACTCTTCACGCACACACAGTAGAAACGTAGACTGGACTTTACGCACACTTGCTCTTGCATTTTAGACGAGTGATGGGACTTTCGGGTCTCTTATGGAATACGAAACTTTTGAATCCGTTCATTTCAAAGAGCCGTTCAAAAGGCTCTTTTACTATTTATTTATATAACAGAAGTCAATGTGAGAACTAATTTTATCTACAAACGACCAGGCGTTAAATATGTTTCAAAAAGTTCAAACTGAGAGTGGGAGTTTGTTTACCTTTTCAAATTATGCCTAGTCTAAAATAATAATTCAAAAATAATTGCCTAATTTTAAAACTAACTTATTATGAGCCCAAATATTTTTTTGTGCACAAATCTCTCACTCGTGTCGCCTTCTCTGCTTCTGTGCTGATTCTTGTGTCAGTTCAGTGTTAATCACTATAAAAATGCATACAAATTAGAAAGAAAAAGATTCGGCTCTTTTAAAAAAATTAGATCCGGATTCAACCGTTTCACGTTGAGGAACTGTTCAAAAGAGCCGACTCGTTCACGAACGTCACATCACGATTTTAGACTATTCGATTCATTTCGTTCTGATGCTGGTGTTGAAGTCCACGCAATTTTACAAAGTCGGTTTTTATTCAAGTTTTTGCCTGAAGGCTGACTGTCAACGAAAAATGCAAACATATTCAGTTTGGTTGAATCCTGACGTTGCTCAAAATATCTGTTCTCCCGCCAGTATCAAATGAGTATCAAAAACAGTGACTGGGGGAAGACAGCACTTGAAGCACAAGAGCGCGCAGACACAGACAGCCACATATTGTCTCCAGACCAATGAGCGCAGACAGGAAGCGCGCGTTTCATCTCAGCATATTTTCACGCTTTCTCTTTTTACGCAGTTATCAAGATACGGTCAGACCCACGACAGGACTGAAAGGAGAGGAAAACAGAACCTGCTGGATACTTCGTGCGCGCCTGAGAGATGGCTTCAAGAGGCTTGGGTCTCTCTGAAGGACTGGACCATGACATAAATCAAGAGGAGCTGGACTTTTCAGACCTGTTTCTGTATAACCCACCAGAGGATTTTTCTATTGGTCATGACAATGGTAAGGCCAATATAAAACAGAGCCTATTTAGATTTTGTCTTACGTGACTTTTCGGCAACTTTATAGGAGATACTGTATTTTGAGCTGAGCTTTTATGATCAAAATAGTCCCAATATTGTAACAGACAGATGGCATAACGTTGAAGCCTCCATAACTAATTTTCTCTTAGCATAATCTTAATAATAATCTTAACAATAACTAAAAAATATGGGGAATAATTTTGTATTTTATTTCTATTTTTTTGACAGTGAAATAGAGTTAATTTCAAAATTTTATCTGATACTTTAATTTGACTTTTTACACAATGGTGGAGCTGTGAAGGTGACTTATTCATTTGTAAATGTACATATCATAAACATCATTTGCCAAATGTCATTTGCTTGGGACTTTTATGTAATGACAAATGGCTATGACCTTTCTCACTCCACTAAAATGATCATTAGATAAGTAGGTTTATAAACAGTAGTAACACAGGGCTCATGTGTAAGGCCAAAGAGCTTTATGGGCTGCCTGGTTTGTCCATCAACTATTTTTCTTGTATTTGATCATTTGCGAAGGGATAATGGAATAACTTAAAGGAGCAATATGTAACTTCTCTGTTAGGGGGTCCACCGTGTGAGGGTCCTCTGGAGAAGTAGTTACATTGCCCGTAATGTTCCTCAGTATAACATTAAACATATTGATCTTGCATGTATTCATTACTTTTAGAGATATTTTATTGCTAAATAAAACTTTAAAACATGCACTTTACTAGGGATGGTTCAAGATCTCATGCCACAAGATCTCGAAAGATAAAATTGCCACTAGATTGTGGCCACATGAGAAATATGCTCTCATGACATTTTTTCCCCATGTTTTTACATTTGGCTTGGACAAAAAAGAGGGTTAAGTGCTGGTGAGTTAAACCTCTTGACAAGCTTTAGTTCCATGAAGCGGTGCTAAATTGACAAATGATGAACTGAACTGCACAATTTGAATTATTATAAATGATGTCAAAATCTCGCTTTGTCTCGTTCTCATATAATCAGTCTGGTGTTGTCTCGTCTCATGGAAATTGTGTCTCGTCCTATCCCTAATTCTTAAGCAGTGTAAGCAGTGTCACTACTTCACAGATCTGATCTGTAACTTGGCCTGGTTGTGTCACCTGCTTGTCTCCATGTATGTTTAATGCCATTCTATGAACAAATAGGCAAAGCAGTAACATCTTTATGGAGAAAGGTGGCAGACACTTCGTCCAAAAAGTTACATAGTTCACCTTTAAGAATTAGTTTTAATTTTCCTATAGACTTGGCATATATTAAAAATCATTTGCTATTTGCTTATCATTTTATTGATTTGATTGACAGATGACCCGCATGGCCTTCTCCCAAACCACTCCCACACCCCTCTGTTGGTGGTGGACTGTCCCAGTGCGTACCACCTCTCCTCCTCAGCCCAACTAGAACCAAATCAGAACCCCACCGCAGAAGACCAGACCCAGTTCTCCTCACCCATGGCTCTCTCCTCTCGCCCCTCCGCCATCCCGGCCCCTAGTCCCAGGATCGAGATCACGCCTTCCGGAGACTCCCTAAACTCCCAACCGCACACCCAGAACCCGGGCTCCACGGCACTAGGGGCGTACAGGGAGTGTGCCAGCCCCGCCAGCAGTAACTCCTCTACAGGATGGCCCACGGAAAACTACTCCCCTCTGGCCTCACCCTGTCCCTCCCCGTCCAATGGTGCAGGTATGTCTAGATTCATCTGTATAAGTGGGATTACATTGTAGATGACATGTCGCCATACAGTTATAATAACATTTGAAGGTTACTGAGAAGAATTTTAGAAGCAACAAAAATTAGAAGCAATATTCCAGCTTTTTGAGTCTTTCTAAAAATACCAATACTTAGGTTTGAGTTACTGCCGAAATACAATAACAACCGATACCAGTGCATGAGCTTTATTAAATTCAAATCAAAATTATACAAATATTTTTTATTTTATCAGTAATTTTGCAACAGCATTGTATAAACTGAATTGCAAATATTATGAGATGTTCAGCATCAACAGCATTAACAGCTTATTGGATTCATAGTCAATTAATAATAGTGATATGATAGAAAGTTGTTTTGAGAGACAACAAATAGCTATACCACACACACTAAAAACGCTAAGGTCAAAATGATAGCACATACGTATATTTTTGTGGTTTTGAAGAAATCTTATTGGTAAAGACACCAAGAAGTCCCCAGGTGCCACCATTCTAGTTTTTATACAAGCATCTTTTGCAATTTGATTAGAAATTGATTAACCCAATCAATCCTTTGTAACAGTTACAATTGCCATAGTTTTCGTATCATGAACTGATACTAGGGCTGCAAGATCAATCGTAATCAAACTGAAATCGCAGCATAAAAACCGCTAACCCTGTAGTCTAGATCTGTTCAAACATGTTCTGAAATGTGATTCTTGTATTAGTTTGTCAGTTCATATTTCAGTCTTTTTCTCAATTCTTCTGGATGTGTTTAAAATGTGAACTTTGAACAGAATCCCATTAATAAAACAAATAGCAATGCTTGTTACCCAGTAGATTGAGTTTTGCAGGAACATGGAAAAATGTTTTTGTCCAAGTTGAAAAATGCACAGTTGGAAAAAAAAAAAAACTTACAATATTGTTTATTGTTTTATTTTTATGTACCTCTCAAAAATATATTGCACTTCCAATTGTCTTATTGTGGTGGGTCATGTGTTAGTCCATCTCTAGCCAAAATGTCCAAAATGGATCCTGAAATAGAATGTTTCATTGAAGTTGATCGAAGACTGTACAGTTGACAGTCAATACACAGTGTAAATAAAGTTGAATTACACTTGCAGGTTATGGCCTGTCTGCTTTGGACCTCTGCCCTGGACTTCAATCCATCCGCACATCGTCCGCCCACTCCACCCCAGGCGGGTCACCCCACAACAGCATCCCGGATGACACCTTCCTCATCCCCCAACAACCTAACCTCCCCCCGCAACCGACCCGCTCGCACCACCGCTCCCGCTCCTTATCTCCACAGGGCAAACGCTCCTACCACCACCTCAACTCCTGTCCCGGGCCCACTCCCATCAAACAGCGCTCCCGAAGCCCGAGTCCCAGTCCCGTCCGCTCTCCCAATGAGGGGTCCTATTACCTCCACCAGTACCAGACCACCACCCCCGTGCTGAAGGAGATGTTGAGCAATCCCAGTAATTCCATAGTGATGCCTTCCATGGTGGTTCATGCTCCACACAGGCCCGTACAGAGACAGGATTGTGTCTACGGGGAGGGGTTCGAATGGAGCGGGGTGGAGCTGGACAGGGGAGTTAGAAAGGAGGTTAGTTCATTTGTGTAATTCAAATAAGGTTAGTCTATACTTGATGAAAACCGCGCCACAAGTCTTGTTGTATAGGTACAGGTTTCTCACAAAGGAAATGAAAGTATTCAGTAATTCTTAAATAGGTCTGTAGTAATAGCACAATGTAGGCACACAGGGCAGTTAGTGCAGATGTCAGGGCATTCAGCATCATACTGGTTTTACGTGGAGATTAAAACCTAAAAAACCTACTAAAATTACCATACACGCAGACCCTTTCAGACACTTACAAGGAATGTTTCAGTTGGTAGCAGATTTCTTAGAGTCCAGTATATTTTACTTGTATGATAAACATTTTATGCGTCACAAAGCCAAATTCATGTTTTAAAATGCTGCTGTTCTTTTGTACAATATAATGTGTCAGCGTCACAACTGACAGACTGGAATAGTTCTGATATTTGAGCGATTTGTACATTTTTTTTCTTCAGAGTTTACATTTGTTTACAGTAGCAACCTGATGACAATATGGCGGCGGGTGGCATATTTGTCACGTGACTGTCAAAAAATATGACACCTTTTTATTATTTTAATTCGTATTTTACTATAGTATTTCTTGCTTGACCTCCATCTGAATTTTAAGGTTAAGACTTGTAAGGTTAAGCATCAATTTCTGTATGAAATCTGATGTTTTATCAGTCTAAATGCTAATTGTTTAAACCCTGGGATTTTATTACATTTTAGTGAGTTGATTATGTGTTTTCGCTTTGCAGGGGAAGTCTGAAACCTTCTATATGGTACCAACAGTGTGGCCAGCTCCTCATCCCACTCACCATGGAGCGTTTAGGTTTGCTGTCTCCCCCATCCTCACCAACTATTATCGATGTGTATACTGTGATTCTACCTTATAATTATCCTTTATCCTGTTCCTCTGTCTTGTGCTCCAGTGTGTCCATGGCCCCCCTGCCCTCCCTGGAGTGGCAGCTGCCCTCTGAGTTGGGGCAGTACAAGCTTGAGATCCAACAGCACCCCAGAGCATTCCACCGGGCGCATTACGAGACTGAGGGGAGCAGAGGAGCAGTGAAGACAGCCAGTGGAGGACACCCAGAAGTTCAGGTGAGAATACAAGGTGTAAAGTGTGAGTTAAACGAGATATTCTATGAAGTGTTAATTAGGATTGTCAAAAGTATCCAAAATCAGATACTAATCGATACTAAAACTAGTATTGAATCATTTGAGCAGGTATCGATACTCAAGAGTTCACATTCACGGGACAGAAATGACTTAAAAATGATCTCGAGTTGTATCAGCACAAGTATAAGACCAGTTTATGCCCGTTACACATATATTCACATGGTACTATAAAAGAAAGTACTATGATTTAATGTTGAAAACCACATTCTGTTGTTTAAATAAAGAGTGTTTTTACTGTCATCATTGTGGTATCGAAATCGGTATTGAGTATCGAGTCTATTTCTTAGTATCGAAATCGACTTTGAAATTTTAGTATCATGACAACAGTAGTGTTTATTGCATCTTTTCTTATTATGACAATCATAATGTTGTATTGCTAAAGAAAAGTGAATGTATTTATTTGTGAATGTATTTTTTCTCATATTTAGTCATTTTGTTCATTGCAAACCACAATATTAATATGAAACAACGGATTTTCATTTACGTGTTTTTTTCATTTACAAAAAATAGCATCGTGGCATTTTAGAACCCTACAAGTCTTACTTTTTAAAATAATAATAATAATAATAATATATGCTATTCATCGCATCTGAATATGCAATCTTCAACTCACAAATTTACTGTTTCCTCATGTCCCCCAGCTCTTTGGGTACTATGGCTCCTCTCCGCTCAGCCTACAGGTCTTCATCGGTACTGCAGACGAGAAACTACTGAAGCCCCACTCGTTTTACCAGGTCCACAGAGTAACAGGAAAGACGGTTACTACTCACAGCCTGGAGAGAGCGATCAACGGCACCAAAGTATTAGAAATCCCCCTGGAGCCCAAGAATAACATGAGAGTTGTGTAAGTAGACGGGTACAACACTTTCACTTGCCTAAATTAGAGCTCAGACTAGAGTTGCTGCTCCTCCACATCGAGAGGAGTCTGCTTGGGTGGCTCAGATGCCTCCCGGATGCCTCCCTGGAGTTGTGTTTCGGGCATGTCCGACCGAAAGGAGGGATATTTACAGCATGCAATTTATGCTATGTGAACAGTAACTATATACCTACTTTCACTACTACACCAGTTATTACTATGCAAGTACCTGTACTACTTCATACTGCTCCAGAAGCTGATAGTAACTTAATTTTGTTGAGTGCAGTAGTAACAGGCTCACTTAAATTTTCCATTTTCACCTTGTCTTTCTATATTATTCTTTTGTATTGTATAATGATTTGCTGATGCATCTTTCTAGGATTGACTGCGTGGGGATCCTGAAG